>JANJPH010000240.1:0-16029 GCA_030407195.1 [Candida] tunisiensis
GACCTGCAAAATCATCGACGAGCCCGCCTGACGATTTTGGTTGGCTAGGCTGCGCGACAGGCTGTCCAGTGGACGGCCCAAACATGCCAAGAATAAGGGGGGCGGCCTCGGCAAGCCACGTCTGTCACGTGACGAAAATCTCGGCGCTTCCTGCCAGCGCGACGGGTTGGGAGCGAAAACACACAAGACCTAGGCTACGTGACCGCGCGGGTGTGATCTGAGGGTGATCAGCCATGGGTACGTGAAAGAGAGGCCCGGAGGGCGGCCGGACGGGCGCGCCGGGCGGACGGGCGCACGACGGCCCGGCCAGGACGCTGCTAACGCAGGACAGGTGTTTGGCAAGGTGCTGTCACGTCTGTGGGGCGGTGACAAGGAGATCCGGATACTCATACTCGGGCTGGACGGCGCAGGGAAGACGACAATACTGTACAAGCTCCAGATTGGCGAGGTGGTGTCGACGGTGCCGACGATCGGCTTCAACGTCGAGACGCTCAACTACAAAAACCTCAAGTTCAATGTGTGGGACTTGGGGGGCCAGACGAGCATCCGCCCGTACTGGCGGTGCTACTACGCCAACACGGCGGCGGTGATCTTCGTCGTGGACAGCACGGACAAGGAGCGGATAGACACGTGCGCCGAGGAGCTGCACACGATGCTCAAGGAGGAGGAGCTCGCGGACGCGGCGCTGCTGGTGTTTGCCAACAAGCAGGACCAGCCGGGCGCCATGACGGCGTCCGAGGTGTCCAAGGCGCTCGACCTGACGCAGCTCAAGGACCGCAGCTGGAGCATCATGGCGTGCTCGGCCATCAAGGGCGAGGGCCTGACGCAGGGCCTCGACTGGCTGGTGGACGTCATCAAGGAGGAGCACATGTGAGTGCGCGCTTATTTATCCATAGACCGATTAATGTACGACTAGACGTTGCCACTGATGGGCGAGCCGCAGGCGGCGTGCGGCGGGCAGTCACGTGACCATTACCGGTTTAGGAAGGTGTTTCCGCCGGCCGGCGACCCGTCGGGCGTCGTGGGCTCGCGACGGCGCCCGCGCGCTGCCAGCGGCGGCACTAGCGCCCCCGGCGGTCCACCCTGGGGACACAAACCCTGGCGTCCTGCCGGGCTTCTCCACGGCGCCCCGCGTCACGTGCAGTCTAGACCCTGAGACATTTGTCAGGGACGGTCGGCCCTGAGCGGGCTGCGGGTACCGTGGACGGTCGCACAACCCGAGGTAATTGGCAGCAACTCTATTGGCCGAGACACGGGCGTGCACGCCCCGGCCAGCGGCCCCGGCGGCGTAGGGCCTGGCCGCGGACGGCGGCGCCTGGGGCCACGGGGGGGCGGGGGAGGGGCGAGAGGCCCGATGGCATCGCCGCGTTTTGCGGGCGACGCATCCATTGCCCTGATCTGGAAGGCGCCGCAATGCACCGGCAAAATAGTGGCCTCGCTGGCGCCCGGCGAAGGCCTCGCACTTGCCCGGCGCTGGGGTATGAATAGGGTGTTTAGGATTGGCTGGTTGGGCGGCTGGCGCGGACGGGAAGGGAGCGGTCGTAAAGGCCCCGCACGGAGTGGCCGAAGAGAACCAGGACGGCCTGGCCCGAGGGGTACGACGGCCTCGGCCCGGCCCGGCCGGCCGGCCAGCCAGCCGCCAGCCGGTTCTTGTCTTCCCGTTTGACAAAAATCCCCAAAACGGCACTGGGTTCCCCCAGACTCGCCCACTTGCTTTTTCCCCCCCATGCACATGATAGTTCCCCTCTTCGCGGGCCGGGAAGCCCAAAGGCACCGAAACATGACGACGGCGATATAAAAGCGGGGATCCCCAGGCCCACGGGCGGCCGAACCCGTCGGTACTCCATCCGCAATGACCAAGAAGAGACAGAGCACCTACACCACGTCGAACGGCGCGCCCGTCGTCGACCCGCTCGCGTCCCAGCGCGTCGGCAAGCACGGCCCGCTCCTGCTCCAGGACTTCCACCTCCTCGACCTCCTGGCCCACTTTGACCGCGAGCGCATCCCCGAGCGTGTCGTCCACGCCAAGGGCTCGGGCGCCTACGGCGAGTTCGTCGTCACCGACGACGTCTCGGACCTCAACGTCGCCGACTTCCTCTCCAAGGTCGGCAAGAAGACAAAGACCTTCACCCGCTTCTCCACCGTCGGCGGCGAGAAGGGCTCGGCCGACGCCGCCCGCGACCCCCGTGGCTTCGCCACCAAGTTCTACACCGACGAGGGCAACCTCGACTGGGTCTACAACAACACCCCCGTGTTCTTCATCCGCGACCCCTCCAAGTTCCCCGTCTTCATCCACACCCAGAAGCGCAACCCCCAGACCAACCTCAAGGACGCCACCATGTTCTGGGACTACCTCTCCCAGAACCAGGAGTGCGCCCACCAGATCATGACCCTCTTCTCGGACCGCGGCACCCCGGCCGACTACCGCCACATGCACGGCTACTCGGGCCACACCTACAAGTGGATCAAGAAGGACGGCTCCTTCAACTACGTCCAGATCCACATGAAGTCCGACCAGGGCGTCAAGACCCTCACCAACGACGAGGCCGTCAAGGTGACTGCCGAGAACCCCGACCATGCCCAGCAGGACCTCTTTGACGCCATCGAGCGCGGCGACTACCCGTCCTGGACCTGCTACGTGCAGGTCATGTCCCCGGAGCAGGCCGAGAAGCTGGACTTCTCCATCTTCGACCTCACCAAGGTGTGGCCCCAGAAGGACTTCCCTCTGCGCCGCTTCGGCCGCCTCACCCTCAACAAGAACCCCAAGAACTACTTTGCCGAGGTTGAGCAGGCCGCCTTCTCCCCGTCTCACACCGTCCCCGGCTGGGAGGCTTCGGCAGACCCCGTCCTGCAGTCGCGGCTCTTCTCGTACCCAGACACTCACCGCCACCGTCTGGGCACCAACTACCAGCAGATCCCCGTCAACTGCCCGTACGCGGCCCACAACCCGTTCCAGCGCGACGGCGCCATGCAGGTCAATGGCAACTACGGCGCTGAGCCCAACTACCCCTCCAGCATCGAGCCCATCAACTACCGCCAGGACATCAAGCTCCACGAGCAGCACGAGAAGTGGGTCGGCGAGGCCACAACCTTCCAGTGGCGGGTCACCGGCGAGACCTCGAACGTGGATTTCCGCCAGCCCGGTCTCCTGTGGGAAGTGCTCGGCCGCCAGCCTGGCCAGCAGGACAACTTCGTTTACAACGTTGCTGTGCATCTGAGTGGCGCCAAGCCTGAGGTTCAGGACAGAACCTTTGGCATGTTCGAGAAGATCAACAAGGAGCTTGGCAAGCGCATTAGAGAGGAGACCCTCAAGCGTTCTCCGCGCTCCAAGCTGTAAAAGTACGGCAATTGAATGAATACATTATGAAATAGGCTATTCGCATGTTCATTTGTCGATGCATCTTCGTGTCGGCAACAAAGGGTGCTCTTCGCTGTAGTCTAGGCTTTCGGTAGTACCAACTCTGGTGCCCACTGTTTTGTCATCATGTGACTAGACGTGCCATTCCAAGTACATGTCGTGTTCCGTGCCTCCAGCCATGGAAGCCGATCCCTTGCTCGCAAATTTCATTACAAGGTTCCCTGATGGTCGCCGAAAGATACGTAGATGGTCACAAACCTTATGGTATTGTCATAGCGTACACGATGGCAGCAGGAGACAGTTCCAATTCCGACAACATAATCACGGAGAGGGAGACTCCTCAACGGATACGGACGTAGAATGGAGTCATTGCCCTTAAATTAGCATGGTCTACGAGTGTGGCAGATCAAAAGGATATCCGTAAAGCAAACTGACGAATAACAAACGAATAACAAAGAGTTGAAAAGCATCGCAAGTGTGCCATGCCGCAGATCCAGCTGGTCCAAGCAGCGTCGAGACACGCGATGAAAGTTGCACAGCAGAGCCAGTTGCCTGTAAACAGTTATGCCCTCAACAGCTACGAACTTGCAGAGCCATTCTCACCGCAACAGCACAAGAACGGCTAGAAGCCTCGAGTTTTCGTAGGCGCCCTTTGAACTCCACTGAGATACTGTAGATTGCAGCGTGAGAAAGTTAGGGTGAGATCTCACTGAATTCATAGAGAAGACTTGAATAGTGTGGCATCAATGAGCGAAACTCGCGATCCAAGGAGCGGCTCACAACCAGCTCGAACAGGCCCGTCCTCAAGCCTCGGCTCTGGGTGCCACGACACCTCGGAAGCGGTGTGGGCTCATGACATGTGCACGTGATACCTGTATTATCTGACTTGCTCTGATGACAGTCACCGGGAACAACACCGGGATCGCTGGCATAGGCGACCAGTGGGAAGTATGATAGTGAGACCATTGTGCCAGGCCGGATGCCGGTTGAGCTTCGGGAGCCCGCTCGCAAGGACAGCACTCTGGCGCGCTGGCCTCAGAGCTTCTCCGTTTGCCGCTACCGCTCGGCAGCTGTCCACCCGGCCCTTCCAGCATCAAAACTGGCGACGATGGCGGCAAGACTGGGGCCATTGGAAGCAACAAAGGGGTGGAGCCCGTTTTTTCCAGTCTGTGGGCGTCGGATCCGGAGCTACACTCGCGGCAATGGGCGTAATAGCCCGGGACAAGTCGAAATACACATCGCACACGCTGGAGCTTCCCGATGACGCTGAAACGCGGGAAGAAGGGCTCTATTTGGCGTCCCAGCAAGAAATCAGGGACCGTCGGTTGGGACGGGATCGAGAGGATCCGTCGTACGCCTATCTGTTTTACCGACGGACTTTGACGTTCGTCGAGAAATACATATATGGCCCAGTGGCGACCTTCCTCCGCTTCGTGCAACTAGCCGCGGTTTTTCTCCCGGTGCTCTTCGCTACCCCAATCGTCTTTCTCGGCAAACGCGATCCGGACCGGAGCAACGAGACGATTGGAGCGATACTGTGGTATCGATATTTGACGTGGTCTATGGAAGTAGCGGGGGCGTCGTTCATAAAGCTCGGCCAGTGGGCGGCGTCTCGATCGGATATATTTCCTGAGCAGCTCTGCCAGGAGATGTCGACCCTACACTCTAACGCGAAGCAGCATTCTCTTGCCACGACAAAGAAGACCGTTTCCCGGGCGTTCGGCGGCATGCCGTTTGAGGAAATCTTTGAGGAGTTCATCGACGAGCCCCTGGGGGTAGGCGCTATCGCACAAGTCTACAAGGCTCGGCTCAGCAAGGACCTTGCCTCGCGCAGCTGGGCTGAGGAGGGTGTGAAGCTCCACGGTGGGAAAACAGAAGCTGTCTCGGCAGACAAAGGTTCGCAGAGTGAGGCCTTGATCGCGCCCAGTGACTGGGTGGCTGTGAAGGTGACACATCCGCGCGTCGAGCGCATTGTGGAGCGTGATTTGACCATCATGCGAGTGATTGCTGCCACCATCAATGCGATCCCGACCATGGAGTGGCTCAGTCTGCCCGACGAGGTCCAGACGTTTTCTGAGATGATGAGGCTACAGATGGACCTGCGCATCGAGGCACAGAACCTGGACATATTTCGCCACAATTTCGCCCAACAGAGCAGCGTCAAGTTCCCCAAGCCTTATTTGGAGTACACGACGCGACAGGTCTTGGTAGAAGAGTACATCTCTGGTGTGCCTATGGACGCTCTCCTGGCGCAGGCAGACAGTCTTGGCCAAGGAATGGATAGGGAGATCTCGAACAAGGGTCTTGATGCGTTCCTGAAGATGCTGTTGTTGGACAACTTCATCCACGCTGATCTGCACCCAGGCAACATGTTTGTGCGGTTCTACAAGAAGGACCACCATAGGTTGGGCGATTTCATCCCGCACGCCACCCGCGAAGACCCTGTGACGACGGCCGAGGTCGACGCGGTGACAAACCGCCTCATGTCCTTGATCCACGACAAGGAAAAGTTCAAGGCCGAGCTGGACAGGCTGCACGACGCTGGCTACCACCCGCAGATGTGCTTTATAGACGCGGGGCTGGTGACAGAGCTCAACGACCGCAACCGGCGGAACTTCATCGACCTGTTCAAGGCTATCTCTGAGTTTGACGGCTACAAAGTCGGCACCTTGATGGTGGAGCGATCGCGGACGCCGGACACAGCTGTAGATAAGGAGGTGTTCGCGCTCAAGGTGCAGAAGCTTGTTCTAGACATGAAGCGGCGAACGTTTGCCCTAGGCAACGTCAAGATCGGAGACCTGTTGACGCAGGTTCTTGGCATGGTGCGCAATCACCACGTCCGTCTGGAGGGCGACTTCGTGACGGTCGTCCTGTCTGTGATGCTACTGGAGGGGATTGGCCGGCAGCTCAACCCCGACCTCGACCTTTTCAAGGCGGCGCTGCCGGTGCTGCGTAAGCTGGGCGCCAAGGACGGCACCGGGCTGTTCACGCGCGAGGACATGGTGTCGATGGTTAAGGTTTGGGTGGCACTCGAGGTGCGCGAGTTCATCTCGGCATCCATCGACGATATTTATAAAGCTGTCAAGTACGACCAGCTCTGCCGCAATGTATAGATATGTATTATAGCGACGGGTCTGGGCGGTGTCAGACTGGGTGGCGAACAGAGACAACGAGGCACGGTGGCTGTCTCGGCAGTCCGTGAGCTTGCCCACCCCCGTGACGGGTGTCGGACTCAAACACGGCGGTCCCAATCGGGCAACGTAACAGCCGGGCGGGCACGAGAGGCGGACAAGGGGCCGAGGGCACGTCAGGCGGCGACGAGACCACAACGACGCCGTGAGACACTCCGAAAGACCCGGAGGACGTGGCTCGAGGCCGTCGAATTGGCCATTTCGCAAAGCTGCGACAGTGTCCGGCGGTCGACGCAACAAATGTTCGTAGCCGTTAGGCCAGGTGGGCGGGTGGATCGTCGCAACAGCAAAGCCGGCGACCGCATGCAGCAAAAGCAACCACCGCCATCGCCCTAAGGGCCAGATTTCAACGACCACGAGACCATGCCCGGCCTCTGACACGGCGTGGCATATAGACCCCTTCATCTGCCCTCTGCCGGCTCCTCCCCTCGCCGTCTGCTCCAGCGCCTGCCACGGCAACCACCAGCGCCGCTACAGCAGGCGTTCATCCTGGACTCGTTCGGAGATCTGGTCACCATGAAGTTCGGCAAGAGGTGAGTGTGGAGACCGGGTTGGGCTCTGAGACCGCTACACAGACAGCAGACACCGCTCCAGCTCCAGACCGAGCGGGTCTCGGCCTGCGTAGGCCGCTGTTACGCTGGAGACGCGCAGCTATCGCGCCGGAGGCCTCCTCCCCCGGAGCTGATCCAGGGGCCGAGAGAGACCGAGCCAGCTGCAAAAAGAGCCCAGACCGCGCTCCGCGCGCCGCCCGGGCGTCCCACTAACGCCAGTCTTGCCAGAAACCAGGTCCCCGAGTGGTCAGCCTACTATCTCAACTACAAGGCACTCAAACACGGCATCAAGGAGGTTCATGCCAAGCAGATACAGCATGCTGCCCAGCATGGGGCAGCTGGGGACGCCTCTGAGCTTCCTACCGACGAGGATCTCGCCCCGTTTTTCTACTCCTTGGACCGCAACCTAGAGGTTGTCAACGACTTCTTCAACGCCCGATATTCAGAGTACGCGCGAAGGCTGAAGAGCATCATCGACCGCTACCCGCCGGATACCCAGCCGCAGCAGCTGGACACAGAGGAGCTCAATGACCTGCTCTCCCTGTTTCTGGAGATGCGGGCGCAGCTTCGCAAGCTCCAGTGGTACGCCGAGGTGAACAAGCGGGGGTTCGTCAAGATCCTCAAGAAGCTCGACAAAAAGACGGGCGTCCGGGCACAGTCCAAGTACTTGGAACGCAAAGTGCTCGTACTGCCCTTTGCTCAGGGCTCGGTTATCGACCACAAGCTCGGCATCGCCAATGCCTATCTGTCCGAGCTCTCGCCCGTGGCAGAGCAGCGAAATAAGGAGTGCCGCGACGCGGGTTCCGACTCTGATGGCGCACGTCCTGCTCTGCGACGGACCGCATCGGGTCGCTCTGTGCGCAGCACGGGCTCAGCAATGGCAGGGCTCGTAGATGACATGAAGGCAGCTGTCAATAACAGTGACTGGGCCGGCCTGGAGCAGATCTTGTCAACGCAGTCTGAAACACTTACAGATCAGGCTCTGTTAGCTGTTCTATCCCGTGCCTTGTACATCCGCGCATATCCGGCGATAGATGCGCTTTTGCCACTGGTCTCCAGTCTCGGCGATGACCCCTCCTCAGCTGTCTTCAACGGACGTAATGTTCTTCACCGCTACATCATCAACCGCGGTCGGGAACAACCCACGACTGAGACGGCTCAACGCCGTGAGCTTTTTCTCAACCCCGCGGAGCAGAACCCACTGGCGAACCTCAGTACCCATTTTGGCTCCGATGGAGTCAATAGCAACGACCAGACCGATGCTCTTGAGTACTTGTTGTCTCGTTTGGAGTCACCGGCGCTCAAACGGGCGCTGACAGAGGCTGACATCCACCGCCGCACCCCTCTCCACTACGCAGCCCAGTACGGCCTCAAGTCCACCGCTCGCATTGTCTTGGAGTACCTCAAGAAGTGGAAACTCCTTCGCGACGACTGTGCGATTGACGCCGTACCTTGGCGTGATGAGGAGGGTCTTAGTCCACTGCACCTAGCTGTTCTTGGAGGCCACCCCAAGACCGCGGGAGTTCTCTTGGAGGGTACCAAAGAGGCGGGCCAGCGTCTCAGCGACGATAGCGGTCTCCTTGGAATCGCTGCCAAGCGTGACTCCGCGGAGCTTCTGGCGGTTTTACTGGATGGCCACGGCTTGGACATTGACTACGCTCCGACGCACAATGGAGGGGAGACGGCGCTTTATATCGCCACTAAGTTCAATGCTCTCGAGGCAGTGCGGTTCCTCGTTGCTCAAGGCGCCAGCACTGAGGTCGCCGAGACTACATACGGGTGGACGCCCTTGTTCATTGCCGCGGTCGAGGGGTATAAAGATGCAGCCTCCATTCTTGTCGAAGCAGGCAGCGATCTAGAGCGGATCGACGGCTCCGGATGGACCGCAATGGAGCATGCCGCTCTGCGAGGCCACCTGGAGCTCAGCGAGCTGCTACGGCCGCCAACGCCGCCAGGTCAAACCCCCTTCTATTTGTCTGGGTCTCTTCCGTCGAGTACCAGTTCCGTGAACGTTGCAACACAATCTATAGACTCGGTTCTGGCAACTGCAGCTTCGTCAGACACTGGTGGCGCGCAGCAAAAGGCAGACGCGGAGTCGCCCGTTACCGAGGCCACTGCCGTCTCAGATCCTGGTACTCCAGCAACCTCTCAAACGTCACTTGTGAGTGCACCTGCCATCGTTGAGGAACCGCCATCGCCGCCCTCGAGCACCATGCACAAGTCGAATGCGCCCGCAACAGCTGTCAAAAGCTTTGGCCACCGCTACCTGACCGACAAAGCAATGATTCTAGTCACATTGGGCAGCACTAACAGCCGTGAAAATGCTGTTCCAGTACAGCTAGATCGCGTGCCTTTTAGTAAAGCCGCGTCTACACAGCTGGATACCGCCCTCTCGCTGGTGGTTTCAGCGTCGCCTGAGGCACAAGGCGAGCCACAAAGCGTGGAGCTTCCTTGTCGAGATGGCCAGCCGACAGAGCCCATCACATTCTATTCTGACCGTATCGGGGACGTGAAGCTTTACTTTGACATCGTCCCGACCTACGCTGCCAATACGAAGCGGGTTCTAGGTCGGGCTGTCGGGCTGCTGTCGTCGCTCTATGGCTCTGGCGATACTTTTGGCAGCGGAGATTCCAAAGGGCGGCGGTCGCTGCAACCAACGGTCACACTTCCCATCATCCAGGCCAACACCCTTGAGGTTTTGGGTAAGGTGACGTTCAGCATAATGATAGTGACGCCGTTCAGCCATCCCAACATGGGCATCGAGAAGAGCGCGACTTACTGGAAGTCGCTTATCACCACGCGCGTGATTGGACACCGAGGCTTGGGCAAGAACAGCACGAGCCAGAAATCGTTGCAGCTAGGAGAGAATACCCTAGAGTCGTTCATCCAGGCTGCAAATCTTGGAGCGTCGTACGTTGAGTTCGATGTGCAGCTTACCAAGGACCATGTCCCTGTCATCTATCATGACTTCCTCGTTGGTGAGACGGGCATCGACGTTCCTGTGCACTCGCTGACGCTGGAGCAGTTTTTGTCTATCTCGCAGCAAAAGAGCCGACGACCCCGGGACTGCTCCCCTATCGGTCGCGTCGGTGGCGCGTGCTATGACACGCGTGAGACCGCTCCCCTGGCAGACGATACGCTTGTGCGCTACTCGAATGCCTCAGTGTCGGGTGGAGGTCCCTACCCCCCTGGACAGCGGCCACGGTCTATGTCTCTGTATGGGCCGACCCAGGGCCAGGACGACTACGATGCGATGACCGAGAGGATGCGATTCACACGCGATTTCAAGCTGAAGGGATTTAAGGGCAACGCGCGAGGCCTGTCAATCCAGAGCCCATTCACAACACTGGAGGAGGTGCTGCGGCGGCTTCCGAGCAACGTCGGGTTCAACATAGAGTGCAAGTACCCCATGCTCGACGAGTCGCAGGCAGAAGACATGGAGAACCTCGCAATTGAGCTCAACACGTGGGTGGACACTGTGCTGGAATGCGTCTACCAGTACGGAGGAGACAGAGACATCATTTTCTCGAGTTTCCACCCTGATGTGTGCATCATGCTTGCCACGAAGCAGCCGTCAATACCTGTGCTGTTCCTCACAGAGTCAGGCACCATGCCCATGGCCGACGTGCGGGCGTCGTCGCTGCAGGAGGCCATTCGGTTCGCCCGCCAGTGGAACCTTCTCGGAATCGTGTCGGAGAGCACCCCGTTGATCCAGTGTCCGCGTCTGGTGAACGTCGTGAAGGAAAACGGCCTCGTCTGCGTCACATATGGGCAGAAGAACAACGATCCGGTCAACGCACGGCTCCAGATGAAGTCGGGCGTCGACGCTGTGATTGTCGACTCGGTGCTGGCGGTTCGCAAGGGCCTCACCGCCGAAGACTAGTGTCGTCACATAGACACGTGTAACAGTATTGCATTCAACTAATAAATAAGTGTTCGCAACTAGAAGCCTTTCTCAGGGACGACGTTGCCGGGTGCAGCGGTGCCGGGCGCAGCTTGGCCAGCCTGGCCACCAGAGGTGGTCCGATGGCAGGTCTCTGGGATGTTGTGCTCATGCTGACCAGCCTCCTTCTTCTTGAGATCGGCGAGGCGGCGGGCCTCGGAGTGGACTGCGGTTGCGTCCTTGACGAGGTCGGTGTAGTACTTGTTGAGTCTGCGGCCTGTCGTGGTGCCCTCGACGAAGTTGTCGAAGTAGCGCTGGAGCTTGGCGCTGCCCTGCTCAATCTGGCCCGAGATGTCGTACTTCTTGTCGGCGGCGTCGGCGCGCTGTGTTACGTGGTACTTGGAGTCGAGCTCCTGGAGGAACCGTGTGAATTTGGACGAGATGCCGTGCTCCTTGTCGAGCTGGAGACCGCGGTCAATGGCCTTCTCGCCGATGATGTAGCCGTGGGCGAGGTACTCGGCGAGGATTGCGGCCTTGGGCTTGAGCTCTTGGCGGATGTCGCCGTCGCGGTCGGTGTCGGCGCCGTGGGCGGCGCCCTGGCCTGCGCCGACGTGCTTGGCGGCGGTGCCGGGGGTGGTGGCGCCGTCCGAGGTCTCAATGCTGAGCTTGGAGCCATTGAGCTCCGAATTGGTGAGCAGGACGGCCGTGGGGACTGCGTCTGGCGACTCGAAGTCGACACGGGCGCTCAGGGTGCCGGCCTGGTCAGGCTGGAGCTGGATGTTGGAGATGGCGCCGCAAAACGAGAAGAAGTCGTGGACCTGGGCCTCGGTCGTCTGCAACGAGAGGCCTTTGACGATGACGTAGGGCATTGTGGTGGTAGTAGTAGTGGTGTGGTGGCTAATTGGGGTGTATGACGGGACAGCAAGGGGAGGGAGTCAGTGGGCTTATATAGGGGCCTCCTTTCGTCAGTTGCCTGCTGCCTTGTGCGCTCAGCAATCGAAACGCAGCGAAGGCCGTTACGCTACGCAGCGGGCGCAGCACGGGCCGGCGGGCGCTCGGAGCGGCGTGGCCGTGTGTTGGGCACGCCTGGCGGCCCGGCTGCGCCCTCCGCGGCCCGGAGACCGTCCCGAGCCGGCCGGCCCGCCGCCCGGTCGTTACGTTACGGCAATTGGCGGTGATGTCATTGGACGCCTGCGCAGCATAGCGCAACGCCGGGGTTTTCCGTTGCGCATGTGACGCGTGTCGTAACGTAGCGGCGGCGGCATGTGAAAGCGCGGCCCAAACGGGAGCGCCCCTTGCCCGATGGGGAACGGACGGCCATTGCCTCTTTCCAAAAGGGGTAGGGCGATAGTTGCCTCTTTCCAAAAGGGGTGGGGCGGATAGTTGCCTCTTGCCCAAACGGGGGCCGGGGCATTGCCTCTTTGGCCCCCGGGCCCGCCTCTCCGGGGCCACTGCCCGAAGGCGACTCAACGTAGTTGTCGGGTTCGATGGCGCTCGACGTGCGTGGCCCGACGTCAGTAGGAGGCGTCTCGACGTCACGGTGGCAACTCAACGTCGCTCGCCGTGTGATGCAACGCCACGGGCGGTGGCAACTCAACGTATGACGTCCTACTCAACATTACATATCAATTAATACATCCCGCCGTGGCACAGCCGCTCGAAGGCGCCGGCACCGCCTCGGCGCGGCAGCAACCCAACGTCCAGCTTAACGGGCACCACCACGATGCATTGAGCGTCCGCCTTCGCTGGCGGCCAACCGTAGCGTGCAACGCTTCCTTCGTTGCATACTGTCTCGCGCTCATCTCTGATGCCGACACCAACCGCCGTTGCATGTCTCGCGCTCGTCCTGATGCCGACACCAACCACCGTTTGGTATATCTCATGACGCCATCGGCCTGTGGAACGGTGTCACCGCCACCGCGGACCCGCTACATAACACCCGTCCACTGCTCCAAGCCCCTGTCAACACCGCTACACCAAGCCTCTGAAATGCAACTTCATTATTCTAAATGTCTCGCGGTGGCAACCCGAAATGCAATCATTATATCCACCTCGCGCCCAAGCATGCAACACGAATAAATACCTACACCGTCTCGCGCGTCCGCGCACGCTCCACGGCCGCCTGCGCCGTCCGCACAGCATCCCACGAGTACTTCGTCCGCGCGCGCAACGCCGGGCCCCACTTCTCCAGCATCCACGGCACGGGCATGAGCCCAAGCGCAATGAAGCCCAGCAGAGACGACGCCCAGCCGACGCCCAGCCGCTGGTACATCTGGACCGTGAAGAGCGGGAACACCGACGCCAGGACATACCGCGCAAAGTTGTTGGCTGCCAGCGCAGACGCGGTGTAGATGGGCGGGTAGGCCAGTGAGATGTAGGTCAGCACCGAGAAGAAGATCAAGAGCATGCCAGCTCCGAAGAAGATTCCGGCACACACGGGCACCATGTAGTGCACCGACTCGCGCGATGACCAGCCCAGCCAAAACAGCGAGGGGGTCAGGAAGACTGCGCCAAACTTAGCCGACAGCAACCGCGTCTCGGGCGCGGGCCACGCAGGATTGCCGTCCTTGTCGAGCGGACCGCGCGTGCCGTCTGGGTTCTTCTTGTTGAATATCTTGCGGTCCATGTAGATCCACATGAGTACGGCCGTCACGAGGCCCACGCCGATGCCCAGAAAAGTCAGGCCGCTGACCCCGAGGTTCATACCGTAGATGCCGCGGAAAATGACAGGGTACGCCTCGAAGAAGCCAAATAGAACCGCCATCACGAACGCCGAGTACACAGACAGAGCAGCCACAATGGGCTCGGACACCAGCATGGCCATGGGACGTCCGATCATGCTCACAACAAACACCCGAAACAGATCACGAGGAGGCAGCTTGGGGGTGTCCTTGAGTGGCGTCCCGCGCTTCTTTGCGCGCCGCCGCAACAGCACGGGTTTGTACGTCTCGGGCAGCATGAACACAAACGGATAGAGGGCTCCAGCAAATATGAGGTGCACCCATTCGGTCCACTGCCAGTTCAGTTCCATGGCGATGAAGCCGCCGACAACGGGGCCGAGGACGGGGCCGGCAAACGGTGCCAGGATAAAAGCGCTCATAGCAATGCCGCGCATGTCGGGCGCCCAGATGTCGGACAGCGTGCCGCCGGCGACGGCCATGACGGGGGACGCAAAGAAGCCCGAAAAGAAACGGCACACCAGCAGAGGGGCAATGGACTTGCTCAAGGCGACACCCATCATGAAGAGCATGGCGAGCGGCAGGGAGCTCACATAGACGAGCCACCGGCCGGCGACCTCGCTGGCCGGCGCAGCAATAATGGGGCCGGCCGACAGGCCAAGTAGGTAGAACGTGAGACCAGACAGGGCAAGGGTCTGGGAGACGTGAAGGTCCTCCATGAGGTCGAACGTGCCCGCAACGAACAGAGAGGAGCCGAAGGTCACTTGCAGACAGATCAAAGCGGTGATCATGGTAATGTACCATTTGCGTGGCGAGGACCAGTTCATGGGGTTGTCAGGGTCTTTCGGCCCGTCCCAGTCGAGGTTCTTGGGGTCTTCGAGCTCGACCTCCTCGGCGATTTCAATCTGCTCGCGGGTTGGCAGACGGTCGAGGTCGTTCGGTTCATCGACGGGTGTTTCCATCTTCTCGTGGAACGAGGCTGGCCGCACCACGTCGGGCATGGCCTCTGAGCTGTATCGCAGACTGCTCTTTGCGCTGCTCATTAGTTTCGGTTTGAATATGATCGACCAGAACGCAGTGCAGAAGTGCCGTGCGATACTTATAAACAACAACCAGGGGAGGGCGCCTCTGGAACATCGGCATCGGCATTTGCCGTTCACGGGAAAGGAATGTAGGGCCCGCGTTCGAGGTGCCTGTTCCGTGGATCAGCTACCTGCTCGCCAATGGCTTAGACGGGCATTAACGTGCAGATATGTCCGCTTAGTATTTTCATTCCTCGGGGCGAGCTGGGCCTCGGCATCTGCGGCTGCCCGATCGGGCTTCCCCTGCGTCGCCGCTTTTAGTCGCCTACGAAAGCCGGGGCCCGCTGTTAACCACCGACAAATGCCGGTGGACCGGCCAACCGTATCACGAATCAATAAATATTCATACCACCGTGTAGTAGTCGTCGGGCGGCCGCGAGCTGCGCCGCTGGCGCGGCATAGTGCCTGTCCGCCGCGGAACGGCGTGTGTCAGGTCGTCGCCGCGGGCAGCGCTGCGCATGTCGTCCACGAGCCCCCAAAAGCTGTGGTTGAGCTCCTCCATGACCCGCTTGCCCATGTTCATCACATCGTCCGGCGGCGGCAGCGTCGGCCGCTTGTTCACTGACGACACACGCCGGTTGCGGTGTGGCGCTGCCACCGGCGCCTGCGCCGCCGGGTATGGCCCGTCGTGGGCGTCTGTCTCGCGTGCAGTGTCTGTAGACGGCCGGGTGTCCTTCCGGCCGTCTTCTTCAGCGTCAAAAAGTATCCTGTCCAGAAGGCCCGTGTAGTTGCCTTCCTTGTCCTCTGCGCATTCGCCGTTCTGTTTCGTCGGGCTGCCGATGCTGGCAGGCACCTGGCTGCGAAACTCGTCCAGCTCCTCCTCGGCCTTGCGCAGGGTCTGCTCCAGCCGCTTCATCTCGTCTCTGAGCTCCACCACCCGCCGCTCCTTGGCCGCCAGCTGGGAAAAGTACTGCCCCAGCGCGTCCACGCTGGCGCCAGCCAGCGGCGACGGTCGCACTGGCGAGAGCTTGCCGGTGCTAGCGGTCGCTGTGCTCGTCCCCGACGCCTGGCTGATGATGCTCGTCCCTGCGCTGCTGGTGCTGCTCGTCGTGCGGTGGCGGTTACGTTTGCCGCCCGGCGACGGCTCGCGGTCGGCAGGCAGCGCGTGCACGGGCAGCGACGCGAAGTTGATGCTGAGGCGCTTGCGCTGCGACGGCGTGGACAGGCGCTGGGGCGGGGTGTGCTCGTCAAACTACGAGTTCAGCGATGAGGAGGTCATGGGCATCCAGGGCGAGGACAGCGCCAGCGACGACGAAGACGGCGAGATATACGGCCGCAAGGCGCGG
>JANJPH010000241.1:0-15996 GCA_030407195.1 [Candida] tunisiensis
TCGATCCCACAAACCTACCCCTCGAGTCGCCGTACGTCGACATGGCCGCTGCGGCGCACTGCTCCAAGGCCATCCCGACCGCCACTCAAGCGTGGCCCCAACAGGTGGCGTCGGTGCCCGCCGCAGCGCCCATTCAGGCTGCCCAGGCGCACCCGTCCGCCACAGCTGGCCTAGTCGAGGATCGAGACGGTCACACGACTCCCCAGCTGCCACCTCCGCTTGTGGCTGATGCCGGGCACGACGACAACGACTGTGACACCGTCTTCGCCGAGTACATCAACCTGGCTGGTACCGAGGAGACGGATTACTCGCAATGCGGGAGCCGCAGCAGCCATCAAGTGGCCTCCACAGTCACGTCTGACATGCCCATAGCCCTCGAACGGTATGAGGCATTCCGCCCTGACGAGAACGTGCCGCTTTACGTATTCGGCCCCAATGCCGGCCTCGAGCCCAAGGCCGAGAGCAAGCCTCGAGACACAGGCCATTATGCCAACTTGGCCATCAGGGCGAAAGCGTATTTTACAAGTCAGACTGACCAGCTGCGCAACTGACGCCAACGAGCCACGCACAAGCTGTGGCTGCGCTAATCGCTCCCTCCCCAATATATTACATATAAGCGTGAGTGAATAAATAGGTGTGAGTCCATTATCATTTAGGTGGCGTGCCCACCTGTTTTGGTTTCTGCTTCTTTCGGTAGTCGGCGAACGACAGCTTTTTCACCGGCTTCGTGGTGGTTCGCATCAGTGGTGCCGGTGATGTAAGCACACTTGCACTACCCGTCACGGTGCCTCCGACGGCACCAGAGACAGCCAGACCAGGTGCGACAGGTGCCGTGGAGAGAGGCGCCGCATGTGGTCCAGCGACCCCCGGGGTGGTCACGGGCGAGAGCGTTGTTGGCGACAGACCCACAATGCCTCCTATGCTGTTTTGGCGAGACATGAGGCCAGGGCTAAGCATCGGCATACCTCCCGGCCGAGATGCCAGTCGCGGACTCGTAGCCTGCGATGGAGACTCACGGCGCCACCGCTGCTTCCGCAAAGCTGCCGCCTCCTCGCTTGTCTCAAACTCACGCCGAGCCTGCATGTAGGCGCGAGCAATGCTCTTGTGGCGAGGTAGGTGCATCTGCTTGCTATGCCGCTTTGCGGCCGTTGGTGCAGGAACTGACCGGAGCGTAATCTCTTCCTCTTCAGTTTGGACCTCGCGAGACAACATTTCTAGCTTTTGCTTGGTCGGCTTCTCCCCCACCAGGCGAGGGCCCCCGAGCAGCCTCCGGACAAGCGCCAAATTTGCCCGCATCCGACGCACCTCCCGGGTAAGGAACGGCTCATCTGATGGCATGTAGACGTACCCGAGCGCTGGAGGCGCAATGCTCACGGCTGATACAGTCCTGGGCGCAGAGGCACCACGCAGGTTCGCCCAAACACACTCCTCTGTCCTCTGGAGGCTGGATGGCACGATTGGAATTCCTGGTGTGACTGCGGGGTCCGGACTCATTGTACGCTCTGGTGGTACAGGCGTGACATCATTCTGGCGTCGCGTTTTGGTGGCAGCAGCCCGCGTGTTGCGCTGAAGACCACACGCTTTGCGCATCTTTTGTAGCAGGCACTCTGGTCCAAGAGAACAAGCACATTCAGTGCGCTGAGTGAGTATGTCGGCCGACGCCACCAGAAACTGGCGGTCCGCCTCGGGAAGGGCTTCCGCCGCTTCTCCGCGAATCACTCTACGCACTGGGTGGCCCAGGTCCCACTCCCAGCCTAGAGTCAGTTCACCGCCAGCGGGAATCGCCTCAACAGCAAACGCAGCAAACCGAACTTCAGCGTCAGGCATCACTTGGTTGTCTGGGGTGTTGAACCGACCACTTGTTGCGTTATCTGCAGCCCTGCCCAAGTCGCGGGCCCCGTTCCGCTCCACTACAACATTGGACACTTTGCAGTTTGGAGTGCAAGACCGGCGCATGAACCGCGCCTCGTTGCCAGCTATCCGTCCATCGATGACAAGGGGCAACGTTGGGTGAAATAGAACCCCATCCTTGGGGGCACCGCTGTCTCGATACTGGTTCACGGGGTTCCTTTTATACTCGGCCTTGAAGTAGACGTCCCCGCGGTAGTCTAGTACGTACCGGTCTCGTGGAACCGCCGTTTCCACAAAAAGACCAAGCTTGGCGTGGCCAGTGAATTTTTGTTTTGGGTGGTCCGAGGTGGGCCGCACTGACAGCTTTGGCATTGCGAGGTGTGCTGCCTCGGACCGGGTGAGGAACGAAGTGTGTTCGAGCGTCTCGTCACTGCGCTCTGCTTGCACGATCTTTTCCCACACAAACTTGAGTACAGTAGGATCAAACACTCGGTTTCCTGGCAGCGGTGTGTAGTCTGCTGTCCACATGAGCTGCCGAGCTGCCTGCTCGCGAGCTGCGCGCTCAGCAGGCGTCTCGGCGGTCTGAGCACTCTGTGCACTGTCCTCTTCGCTGCCTGAGACAGCTCCACGCGCCCGCTTGCGCTTGCCAGCCTCGCCGGACACTGTGCGCGACATGGCAGTGCTCCGACTGGGCGGCTCTGGGGTCATGTGGCGGCTGCGGCTCTTTCTCGGCTCGCTGTTCGCCTCGGTGCTCTCGCCACTGGCGCCTGGCGTGGTACGTTTCCGCTTCTTCCGTTCCGGCTGCGTCCCCGACGTGTTTGGGTTGGCAAAGAGCGCGCCGTCCGCGAGTCGCTTGCGCTGTTTCTCGACAGCAGCGTCCACATCCAGCGTCCGGTCACCGTGGCGGTCGCACAGATAGACGTCAGGGACCTCATCGGCCGCTTCAATGCCGACACACACGGCATGTTGCCACACGTTGCATGTTTCGCACTGGATGGTGAAGCCGTCGTCGTCGGTGAAGCCGCAGATGCACCTGATGATGCCGGCGTCGATAGGGACCATCGAGGGGCTCACAGCGTTTGCTGCCGTGGCCTCGTCGTGCGCCTCTGGCGCGGCCAGGCCGCCGGAGGCGCCGGCAGGGCCGTCTGACGGCGCAGACGCTGCAGGAGGGACGCTCTCCGTGGGCGCCGGTTCAGACGTGGGTGAACCGGGGTTGTCCATGCTCGTGTATTCGCATCAGTGGCGCGTCTGGGCCCTTCATCCGTCCGCTTCGCGCTTGGCCTGTATGAATGACTGAAAAATGTTAGCGACCCCCGCGCCGCATTGGTCGTGCGGCGCCGTTGGCCGGGCAACGCAGAACGAAACTCGCGCCGCATCCGCCGTGCGGCGCAGATCTCCGTAAAGGGCGATCGACGCGCCCGCCGCATCGGCCGTGCGGCGCTGTTGTCCGGGTAAAGCGGGGATCGAGAATTTTGGCGTCAGAGTGGCGGCGACGACAACAACAGGACACAAAGAAAATGGTGAGTACGGCGTGTTGTAGCACCGACAAGGGCCCTTCGCCGGGTCCAGAGGCTCTCCACCAGTGCCCAAACACGGTAATGCTAACTCAGGCGCACAGACTGATCATGCAGGTGCTGATCACCGGCTCTCAGGTGTTTGGCAAGGCCTTCTCCGAGGCCTACAAACAGGCCGCTTCGGCGAGTGCCAAGGCGAGTGCCACGGCTGCTGCGCGCCAGAAGAGCGGCGGTGTGAGTCTCGACGAGGCCCTCAAGATCCTCGACATCGACTCGCCACAGACGGACTTTGAAAAGATCCAAAAGAAGTACAACCACCTCTTCCACGTCAACTCCAAGGAGCAGTCTGGCAGCTTCTACCTCCAGTCCAAAGTGTACCGGGCCATGGAGCGGATAAAGTACGAAATCGATCCGGAGGGCACCGGCAAGTTCGATCCGCCAGCAAGCGGGCCGGCAGCCGGCGCCCAGCCCGAGCAAAAGGGCTAGCGTGTATATATCTGAGCATTGTATATATTATTTCGATCCATTCAGTCGCACTGAATCCCACGCCGTTGTCCCTGATTTCCGTTCCTGCCCGGTGGCAACTGTCGTCGCCTCCCACTTCCATCGACAGATAGCAGCTCTTCAAGCTTTCCGTAGTCCTCTAACCGAGAAATGGCAAATGTCTGAAAGTCCTATTGTTTTTACTATTATTTAGGAATGCTCACAATGAAATCAGTAGTTGGCGACTGTCGACTGCGCCGCCGTCTGTCCAGGTGCAACCACGTTTGCTATCCGCTGCATCTCGCTCTCCTCAGTTGTGCGTTCATCAGGCGGGTAGTCAGCCGCGACCGGAAGTCCTTCCTCGGGCACAGCCTGTCCGTTCACGCCTTCACCAGCCATCAACGATTCGTCGTTGGCAGCATAGCCCGCCTTGTCACGAGCCTGAACGTTCTGAACTGCTTGAGCTGCTTCAGCCTGCGCATCAGGCCCAGCAACCGAAGGATAAGGCCTGGGCCCTTCCTTCTTGGCATCCTTCTTGGCTGCCTGCTTAGCTTTCCAAGTGCGGATGAACTTGGGAAGCTTCCACTTGCGCACGCGGAAGAGGTAATAGCATACCAGCATGGCAGCAACATTGAACAAAATGTAGGCACAGATGAAGCCCACGTTGCGCCACCGCTGTGAGTACTTGATGCCCACAGTGTCGAGGTACTCGTCGCCAACACTGAACTGGCAGTACTGGCAGTCTTGCGTGGCATCGGGGTTTGCCACATATCCGGACGCCTGTTCGATGAAGGGATCGAGATACTGTTTGCAGGTCATGCCCTGAGGCGGCTGCAGAGTGTTGTACTCCACCGCCGAGCAGCGAATCTCGCGGTCGTGGATGGTCACACCCATGTAACTCTGGATGAAGTAGGTGAACGGACTCACCTTGTACATGAACGTCCAGAAGCCGGGCATCTGGGAAGCCGGTTGAAGAACACCGCAGAATGCAATCATGAAAGAGAACAAGAGCGAATTGATAACAGCCGCGGTCGCCACGCTTGGCGAAGAGTAAAGGATCCACAGACCGAAACTGACGTAGTAGATCTGGAAGAGGATGCAGTACACAAAGTAGAAATAGCCGGCGACATGTGACTCAGTAGGGAACTTGATGGGGAAAAAGAAGGAGCAAAAGTAGATGGTCGAGAACACCAAATGATAGGGCAGCTCTGCAAAGAGCTGCGCCAGTAGCAGCGTTGACCAATGGAAGGTGGACGACGAGGCCTCCCGCACTTCGTAAAGTTCACGCGACTGGTAAGCAAACTCTTGGATCTGGTTGATGAGGGGCGCACAGATAACTTGAGCGAGGAAGATAGCAAACATGAGGTTTTGCATGCCAGTGATGGAGTGGTCGGCGTCCCAAAATGTGAAGCCCACAAACAAACCGCCGACGGCCATCAGAATGAACTTTGCAAAAATGTAGGTCGGCGATCTCCAGAACTGGATGAAAGTCCTCTTCGTCACCTCCTTGAGCTGGTAAAAGTAGCTAGTCGCATATCGCCTCTGCATCTCCTTACCCACAGAGTTGGTCGGCAGTTCACGTAGCTCTTGGTTCAGTTGGGCAATCTCCTGAGTGGTACGCGCGTACTCAGGGGAGCGGCGCCACAGGTCATACCAGTCCTCCTTGACTGAGGCAGTAGCACCTGCACCGATAGCTTCAAGAATATACTCAGCAGGATTCTCATCGGGCATGCACTTCCGCGCTCCTTGACGTTCGAAATACTCAACCAGAGTGCTCGAGTTCGGGCCAATATCGCCAAAGTAAACCGTCTTGCCGCCCTTCTTGAGTAGCAACAAACGATCAAATTCTTCGAACAGCGTGGCAGACGGTTGATGGATAGTGCACAGCACGGCCTGGCCAGCATTCGCCAGGGACCGCAGGAACTTGACAATGGCCCAAGCCGACTGCGAGTCAAGACCCGATGTCGGCTCATCCAAGAATAGGAGCAGCGAGGGCTTGGCCGCAAGTTCAACACCAATAGACAGCTTCTTACGCTGCTCGACGTTCAGACCTCGACCAACCTCTCCAATGATGGCTTCAGCGTAATCCGACATACCAAGGAGATCGATGATCTTCTCGACATAGGCCATCTTCTCCTCATGAGGCACGGAGGCGGGACGACGCAGGTTCGCCGAGAACTGCAGCGCTTCACGAACCGACGACTCTGCCAAATGGAGATCCTGCTGTTGAACGTAGCCGGTACGGCGTTGGAAAGACGAATCGAGGGGATGCCCATTGACAAGCATGTCACCAGTGATCACGCCAAAGCTGATACGCTGAGAGAGCACGTTTAGAAGAGTAGTCTTGCCTGCACCTGATTCACCCATGAGAGCGGTCAGCGTACCCGGTTTCACGTACCCCTGCACGTCCTCAAGAAGCTTCCTTGTCTGGCCGTCATCAACCGGAATGGTGTAGTCAACGTGCTGCCACGCAAACGTCTCAGGGACGTGATCAGGATCGTGAATTCGGCTCATAGCATGGGAGAGAGATCGCATTGGCTTCTCTTGTGTCCTTCCATCACCCGTGTATGGTTCAGGGGCGTCTCCGTCGACCGGTCCAGGTACCTTCTCGTTCTCCGGAGTGGCAGCAGCAGTGTCATCAGTGAAGTCCCGCACCTGACCTGCGCCCGGCGAAGCCATATTCTTCGGCACATGACCACGGCGGAACAGCAGGACATCACCTCCACCTGTGACAGGACGGAGATACTCTGTGCCAATAGCCTGAATCACCACGAATCCAATCCAGAACGCGCACAGGATACCAAAGTTGCGCCAGACGTGCGAGTATCTGTAAGTATAAGACAAGTCAATGTAGCGGTCGCCAGCAACATCCGGGTCGCCAGTCACGGAACCAACAAATGCGCAGACCTTGTTCTCCAGTGGAAGCTGGTTATAAGGGCCACCTTGGGGTACCAGGACATCGCACGGCATCTCGCGAGCGTGGAACTCATTTGCCATCATGGCCTCAAACCCGTAAGTCAGCGGATTGATGTAAGACAGCCACTTGAACCACGGATGCATAGACGGTCTCGCAATCATGTAGCCAGTGTAGACTGCTAACACAAGCACACCGACACCAGCAATCGAGTTTGCCGAAGACGCCGTTTTCGTGAGGGCCGCAATCATCTGGAAGAATGCTTGAAGGGCGAGGGTCGTGATGAACAGAACGAGGAGGAAAATAAAGAAGGCGCCAGCAGTCCGCTTCAAGTTCGTCATGAAATAGATGATGACAGTGAAAATCACCAATGAGACAAACTTGATGGGCGAGTCGGTGAATAGATTCTGCAAGGCCTCAGCGGAAGGATGATAAAACGAGTAGCTCTTCTGCTTCAACAAGATCGGACGGTGCTCGTAGGCGTGCGAGATCTCGGCGAGCGAACTCAGAGCATTGTAGAGCAGGGCAAAGAAGATAGCACCGCCTCGAGAGAAGGCGCCACTGGTGGAATCGTTGATGTTATAGAACAACGAACCAATGATCAGGGCCTGGACAAGAGACGCCACGACGTTTGTCACTGTGTACTCTTTGTCACCAATGATGCGTTGAAGACCACGCTTGGAAACGAGACGGAACTGCTGCCAGTAGGTGATGAGGTATGGGGACTTGGCACGTTGGTGCTTCATCTTCTCCTGAGTGGACGCCGCGTGGAAACGTTCGAGCGTTTCCTCGCGGGACGAGACGGCCATGTACTCATCAACGTCACGGACTAGCGCGGCATATTCAGGCGATGCCTTCCAGTACGCCTCGAACTGGTCTGCCGTCTGCGGGACCTTGTTCTCCATGCCGGGTGCCGGAAAGCGGCCAATGGGATCAGTCACCGCCGTCAAAAACTCTGCTGTAGTTTGACGACTGGGGCAAACAAAGCCCATGCGCTCAAAGTATGCCTTTGCCTGATCCACGGGCCCAAAATAGATTTGGCGACCAGAATAAACAACAGTCACCTTG
This sequence comes from [Candida] tunisiensis, assembly GCA_030407195.1. Taxonomy (NCBI): domain Eukaryota; kingdom Fungi; phylum Ascomycota; class Dipodascomycetes; order Dipodascales; species [Candida] tunisiensis. Next base: position 7,831 of record JANJPH010000241.1, read on the forward strand.
TCGAACAAGCGATAGATGTTCTCGCCGGCTTGGTAAATTGCAACCAGCGCAACATTGTCCATGATGTTAGTCGCAGCACGGATTGCGTGGGTATACTCGAGAGCGGTCGAGGCATCCAGACCACGAGTGGCGTTGTCCCAAGAGTAGACGGCAGCGCGAGAGGCAAGCGCCTCCGCGATAGAGACACGTTTCCGCTCACCACCAGATACACCACGAATGTAGTCGTTGCCAACCTTGGTCTTGAATGCGTGTCGCAGACCAAACACTGTGCCGAGAATTTCCCGGTAATGGTCCCGGAACTGCTTTCTACTCACAGCATCAAGACGCGTGGCAGGAGTGCGGCAGGCGATAGCAAAGTCCAGCGTCTGCTCCACTGTGAGGTGGGGGAAGTGGGTATCGAGCTCGGCATTGTAGATGATTTCGCTCTTGAAATTGTTGAGCATGTCCTTCTGGGAGACACCGTCATAGGAGATCTCGCCCTCGACACCGCGGAATTGGTCCACTTCGCCGGCGATGGTCTTGAGGAACGAGGAGCAGCCCGCACCTGGCCGTCCGAGGACGAGCAGCATTTCGCCTGCGCGCACAACACCGAGGAAGTCGCGAATGATGTGTCTCGTGGGCTTTTTGCCGCTGAAGAGCTGAGCTGGGGCCGTCACGATGTTGCGGACGAGCTCGCCCACGGTGGGGCCATACGACATGCTGACGTCGGCACCGGTGGCACCAAGGCCCTTGAAGGCGACGCCGGTGTACCTCCGGGCAAGGCCCTGCTGGGTATATTTCTGGCGGGCAGCCTCGAGGATAGCTCTGAGGTCAAAGTCGTTAGGATCGACTTCGAACTTGCCGTCGCGGGTGGTCCGCGTACTCATAACACGGGTCAGGTCCTCGAGGCGGCCAATTGCGCCCGGACTGGTCACGGATCGCGAGAGCCGGAGGGCCAGGTTGGCCTCGTCCTGGTCCTCGGCATTGCCGTTGTAGGCGCCATGGGGTTCGTCGAAGGCGTAGGGGGTCGGGGCGGCGGTCGAGTCGGACGACGCTGCCGGGACGGTGTAGTCGGCAGGGGTGGCGTTAGCGTTCGCAGGCTGGTCAGGGAACGCGCCGGGGGCGTCCACGGGGACCTCTGGCGGAACGGCGCCGGGTTGTGACATTGCGTTCTGCCCTGGCGGCGCAGACATTCTGGGTTAGCGATGACGGTCTCGGACGGGTGCGGTGCGGCCGAGAGGGCGGAAAAACTGGGCCTGCCTCGTCCGGATTAACCAGATCAGGCAGTGGCTGCATCGGGCGGACAGCAATTGCTCACCTTCTGGTCTCTCTCTCGCCAGAGGATAGAAGGAGGTTGTCGGTCGGTCGCAATGTGTCTGGCCGGGGTTTGTTGTGCCTATTCTGTTAGCCGAGAAGCTCGACGCAGGGAAGCGATGGCCTCGGCGGGACTTACGTTAACGGATAGGCGTGGTGGAAGCCGTGGGTGTCGAGCTGGCCAGCCTGGATCAGGGGTTATATAGGGCGCCGTCGTCGTTGCCTGCGGCCGCTACGTTTTCAGAGCCCACGGAGATCCCGATGCGCCCGGAACGGGACTCAGCCGGTTGCCAGGCCAACGCCCTCGAGGCGATCAGACGCGCATTGCATACGTAACCGTTACGGGCGCTTCACAACAAACGATGCGATGGGCCAGCGCTTAGCGCTGGCCCGGCGCCTAGCGACCCAGGGCCGTGACGGCGAGGCAGCCGCCGTGACGAGGCGCCGGCCGCGGCGGGGCGCCGGACGCGACGGGGCAGCCGACGCGGCTAGGAATCCCCGTCGTCCTGTCCCGACCGCGCCCGCCGCATCGCGCAATCTCACACCCGGCCTGCATCCGATCCGTCCTGGTCTTCCGCGGAAGCACGTTGACTCACATATTCTGACACCCGTGGGGGACCCGGGGCGGAGACGGACGATGCAAACGCCGGGACGCGGACCAACTCGACCCCCCGATCAGCGCGGACTTAGGCGCCCGGGCGCCGATTTCTGCCACCCTGCTTGCTGGCGCTCGCGTTGCGCCACGTGATCGCGCCCCTGGCAACCGGCCCAGGGCGGCCCGTCCGCCGGAGCACGTGACCCCGGAGTCACGTTCCGGTATGTCCATTGCATACGGAAAAAAAGAAAAAAAGAAAAAATCTGACACCTCCGACACGCTGTTGCGCTTCCATGCAGCACCGGAGCTCCGACGTCGGCGTCGGGATTTCAGCGCTCGGCCCCTGCGTCACCGACAAACCCCGACGACCTCGCATTTCGGATTCAATGTGTCCAGCCTCAGCAATCGTAGCCCGGATTCGGTATGTCCGGCCGCTCAACAGAGAAATAGTCAGCCCGTGTCTCAACGAGGCCAGCCTCCCTCTCGATCCAAACCATACAATTCCTTATATGCCTAATTTTGCTGCTTGCGAATGGCCTCGAGGACCATGTCTTTTGCCTCCTCCACGTTGATGCGCGCTCCTGTGATCACTATAGCATCGTTGCCACGCGAGTCTGCCCGCGGCACACGAATGTTGCACCCCGTCTGCTTGCGAACCTTCATGATGCGCGAGCCCTGCGGGCCGATGATAAGCTTGTACAGCGACCGGTCCGCCAGCCACAAAAAGCCGACCGTATCGTGCCGCTTCACCTCCTCGAGCGCCGCCTCGATCCGCGCACGCGCCTTCTCGCATGCATCAGCGTCGCCCTTGAGCTTCCACGGCACCGTCCGCTCCGCCTCCTCGCCCGACGGCGCCGGCAGATCCTCCACAGTCCACTTGTACTTGTCGGGCTCGTCGTCGATAAGATTCTCGCCCAAAGCTTCTGCAGGGATCTTCAGGTCCGTCTGGCGCGGAACACGCGTCCGATCGTGGTCCACCGTAACTCCGAGCTCCTGCTTCAGCGCCCGCTGGAGCGAGCCGCGGTCGCTCAGCTCAGCGTGGTACCGCCGAGGCACGTGCACTGTCGCCTTGGTGTTGTCCTGGGTCATGTCAACGATCCGCGCCTTGGCCTTGGCAACTGCCTCCTCCGAGCCGGTGATGCGCACGTCCTCAGACCCAGAGTTGCTCGGCGGCACGTTGATCTGTACCCCAAACTCCTTCTCCAGGTCTCGCTTCGTCGATCCGCCCGGTCCAATCAGAGCACCGTGACGGCCCGTCGGCACTGCAACGACCTCGTCAACCTGTGATTCCCACTCGGCCACCAGCGCCCGCACCCGGGCAGCCATCTTCTCAACCACCTTCTTGGGGCCCGACAGCTTGACCAGACGCGACGCCGAGCCCTGGCGCGGCACCTGGAACATGCGCCCGTGCTTTTCAGCGTCTGCTGGGCCGCCAGCACCAGTGATAATATCAATCATGGTCGTCCGGTTGGGGCCAATCAGGTTCTTGTAGTGGCGGGGGTCCACCTCGATCTCCTCGGTGATCGAGTCCTCGACCTCCTTGGCGACGGCCTGGATCTGCTCAGCCGCCGACTTGACTCCCTTGGCAGTACCAACAATGCTGATCTTCACTGGGTCGTCGCTGTCGCCCTCGCCACGGTGAATGTCAATCTTCGTGTCGGTAGACTCGCGAATGTCATTGATCGCGCCACCCTGGCGGCCGATGATCTGCGCCAGCGCCCGAGCCGGCACGACAACCTCTCGGGTATGACTGTGCTCCTGCTCGTATTTGTAAAGCTCAGTAAGCTCCTCCTTTGCCTTATCCACATCCCGTGAAGGACCGTTGATGGTAATATCTTCGCTCGCATCGTCACCCTTGGGGAAGCGGATGCGCACATCGTATTTGTCCTCAAGACGGCGCACAAACTTGCCGTCCTGACCAATCATCGTAGCATGGAAGTCGCGCGGAATGGTCAGCGTCGCCGTCTTCTCGTCCTCCCACCGCTGTGCCTGCTTCAAGATTCTGTGTTTTGCCTCATCAGCGTTGCGCTTGATGCCGCGCACCACGCCGTGACCGTCTTCTCCGACATCAATATGCACGCCGAACTCCTCCCGGAGCTTTGTCAGGTGAGCACCGCCTCGTCCGATGAGTTTCGCCATGTGCTTCACAGGGAACTCAAAGTCGGTGGTGTACTTTGATGCCTCCTCGTAATCCGCGCCCTCGGCAATTGCTCGTCGCACTTCTTGTGCCACCCGCTCCACCTCGGCCTTCAGACCACGAATCTTTGCGCGACCCTCTTCCAGCGCTACTGTCACGAACGACGAATCACCCAGGATCGTTCGCAGTGTCGTGCCCTTGGGACCACGCACATAGCCGATTTCCTTCTCGCTTAGACCATCGATCGTCGTCTCGGTTATATCCCGCTGCTTCTCTCTAGCCTGGCCGCATACTGCAGCCTCTGCTTCGTCGAGAACGCCGTTGATCTCGTCGGCAGTCGGCTCAAAGTCGTCGTCGAAGCCGCCCTCGTACACAAAGAGGACGTCACCGGCCTCCTTAGGCACGACAACACGCACGCCCTTCGAGCGGACATCCCGCGCAGGTCGCGCAAGACTCCGGAAGAAGAAGCTGTCAATGTCCGACACTCTGCGCACCCGAGCCGGGCTAAACCGGTTGACGAGCTGAATGAGAGCTCGCCGGGCCGCCTGAATCTTGCCCTGGTCGCTGCCTGTGATCTCCAAGACAACAGCATCGCCCGCGAACGGGGCAACGTGCACCGTCACACTATGTTCGTTCTGGACAGGGTCAAACGAGCCAGCATCGACAAAGTATGTCGCCAGCGCCTCGGCATGAGGAACGGACTTGCCGTGAGCGCGCGAGATGTCCAGCGACGAACCCTGGATGGCGTCGGCCTTGGCCTGCGCAGCCTTCACTGCCGAATCGAGGGCATTGCGAGGCCCAAAGAACAAACCATTGTCGGAGCCGTCATCTGCAAACGTCACCCGCACTCCAGTCTCGTCGAACAGTGCACGCGTGTCGATGAAGCGATGCTTAAAGCGCGGTGTCACGGGGGCGCTCTTTGCGCCGTAGCCAGCTGCAATGGCGCTCACGAGATGCTCGATTTCTGTCTTTGCGGCGATGGCAGTTTGGCGGTCGCCCGCCAAAACGATTGGTCCGGGCTCTGTCTCGGCCCACACGTCAGGGATGGTCACGTTAAGGCCCTTCTCCTCGAGCTCACGGCGACGTGCGCCATGCTGGCCGGCAATGAACGGGTAGAAATCAGGCTTGATAGAGGTCAGTTTGAGGGTAGCATCCTTCATGCGCTCGTTGACAATCGCTTGGATGTCGGCCTTCGCAATACGAACACCCTCTGCGTCACCCTCGATGACAATCTCAATGGTCTCCTCTCCAGTCTCGTCGTCAACAGGTGAGCTGTCACTCCGCTTGCCAACATCGATGTTGGTTGCCGTACGCTCCTGGATCGGGCGAAGAGTTGCGCCACGCGCACCAATGATGTGCTGACGGACGGCGGCCGGAACGCGGAATCGATCCGTGACGCGGACAGACAGTTCCCTGTACAACTCCCGCTTGGCCCGGGCGACGTCGTCCGTCTGTCCACGGATGACAAACGAGGTATTGCCGTTGACACGCGAGGTACTCGAATCAATTGCTGTGCCAGTGCTCTTTTTCACCTTGGCGACGGCGTCCGGGATGAGGAGGCGGGCCCGCGGCTGCTGCTCGGAAGCGCGCAGAAGGAAGACTTCAGTGATGGCCGAGCTGCGTGCGACGCCCGCAGGAGGAGGCGTACGGTCCGATGGCGAGGCTGCGCGGGCGGGAGATTCGACAGGGTTGACGCTCGAGGCACTCATGTTCTTACCCCACGCGGGCAGCGGGCTCGCGCGGGCCTTGCCACCGCCCAGCGCCGGGAACGCCTCGGTCGACGAGAAGTCGACCTTCTTCTTGGCGGAGGGCGCGGCAGCGTCGGAGACAGACGCGACGGAGCTGGAAAGAGAACCTGTCTCTGGCTCCGCAGCCCCTGGCTCCGGGCCGTTGGACAAGGACGCGGTCTCGGAGCCCGGGCCAGAGCTCCCGTTGAGCGAGTGCTTGGCCATCAATTGCTCGGCCAGAGAGACGCCCGGAGAGTCCGCGTGGTCAGACATGCTGCGTTAGGAGAGGGTGCCGACGGAGGGGATCTGGGGCTCGAGGGGACTCACGTAGCACACAAAGAGAGGGAATAACCAGAGGAGGAGACGGAGAGTGGACAAAGGAGGACGGTGGCGTTCCCTTTACTCCTTCGAACAGATGGATTGGCCTAGGGTTGACAGTGGTGTCGTGGAAGGTTTAGGTCCGTACGTCGGTTACTTGACAAGTTAATCCGGGTTCCCCCGGCGACGACTCCGCAGGATCTGCGTTTACGTGGCCGAATCTCGGGGTCCGGGTTAGGGTTTGGGGTCGTTCGGTCATGAGCCCTGGGCTCGGTATGGACCTGACAGCGCTAGGGTCATGAGCCCTGGACTTGCGTATGAGACCTGAACGGCGCTAGGGTCGTGGGCTCAGAAGTCCACTGTGCTAGATCAACTGCGCCCGTCGACGGGGGTTGCCCCTGCTCCGCTTGGCGTGATCGGGCCACTAGTGCACCCCTGGTGCTCGGTCAGGCGTTGACAGGCGCCGCCGAGCCAGGGCGGTAAGGTCGGCTCTGGAGGCCGGGCCAAGAGCTGCGTAAGCCTGTCCATGGCGGCGCTCTATGTAGCAAAATGTGCGTCACCCTGTCGGTCTGTGACCCAGGTAAGTCTGCGTCATGGGTGGCACCGCCGTTCCGCTTCTATCGTGTGCGCGCATGGCGTATAGGTATACGCGGCCGGTGCCGGCGTTGCCCTGCGTCATCTTCGTCTCGTCGTCTGCGTGACCGTAACATGCTGGGCGCTACCTCGATCAGACTTGTAGGTGCAACTGCGGTCCGATGGTGTCCTTGACATCGCCACGCTGTCGCTGTCTTGTTGTCTGTCGGGGTTCGGAACATCTCGATGCCGCTGTATTTGCCGCAAAAGGCAGAGGGCGCCTACCTTATGTCGTCGGAGTCTCAGCTCGGCTCCTGTAGTAGGATTTCCGGACCGGCGGCCAGTCTTTGGGGCGGGGCGGCCTCAGACCGGCCCACCGAGCAGGAACAGGCCCACGTGGTGCCTCCATTTCAGAGCGCAGCGAGCAACAGCATGCGTTGACATTCGTTCATGGGCGTCCACTATTGAGTTAGTGGCCACAGGAGTGCACGGGCGCTTTCGACCGTCTGACTTTAATGGACGTGGAACGTAGCCGATTCAGTAGGGGTGTTGACACCAATCGCTGTTGCGACAGCGTCGGGTCAATGATCATCTTGCTTGTTGGCGAAGGAGTCTGCGCTGTTTTGAAGGACAATGCCTGATGTAACGGGCCGCACGACACGGCAAATGACAATGACAATCAATCTATTTTACGTCTTCACCCTAACTGGTGGCGGACGGGGTTTCCCCAAAGTCTAGTTAAGAGACAATCAAGAATTTGGCGCGTGGCGCCTGTGGTTCCCTGTTAATCCAGGACCCGACCTCTTCCGTCAACCTTGAGTGCACTCCGTGAAGGTCTGTGTGACCCACACGCCGGCCAGTCCCGAAGGCCACGCCGGTTGGTACACGGCAAATCGAAACCGGGCCAGTGCATTCGGCCGCCTTTCCATAACAGTGCAATTCTTGCGATAAACGGCAGGGCTCATGAAACTGCCAGAGCTCCTACCTGCCACGGACTAAACGGATGGCTATCGGTCGTAGTTCAGGGCCGTGGCCGTAGTCCGGCTGACAAGACTCGGTCACTGACGCGTGGCACTAGTGGAATACGCAGCCAAAAACCACCGTTACGGCATGATAACTGCCTTTAGCACTGCATAAACTGTCTGATGAGCCCACTGGATGTCTTTTTCGGGCAAATGACAATGACAATCAATCTATTTTACGTCTTCACCCTAACTGGTGGCGGACGGGGTTTCCCCAAAGTCTAGTTGAAAGAAAATCAAGAATTTGGCGCGTTGCGCCTGTGGCTCCCTGTTAATCCAGGACCCGACCTCTTCCGTCAACCTTGAGTGCACTCCGTGAAGGTCTGTGTGACCCACACGCCGGCCAGTCCCGAAGGCCACGCCGGTTGGTTGATGGTTTGGACGGCATTGGTGTCTCTGATAGGTGTTTAGCCTATCCTGCCCGTTGTGATATCCATTTAGCAATGAACGGCCTGATTGCCTTTAGACCCCTGAGGGTGCCTAGCAACGTTGGCTGATGCA
>JANJPH010000242.1:0-15880 GCA_030407195.1 [Candida] tunisiensis
ATGAGGTTCGGGGCCAGTGTTCGCACGTCGCCACGCTTCGCCAAAGCTTCGGCTTCGGCTGCGGGCGCAGCCTTAGCCAAGGAAACAAGGGTAAGAGCAGAGAGAGCAGAGAGCAGCTTCATTGTGGAAGAAGTGTGCTGGGTGGTTGATGGCGGCTTGAACAAGGGAGGCCCATGGGGTTTATATCTTGGCACGTTTGGTCGAATGAGCCCTTTATCATGGAGACTGTATTACGATCAACCCCCTCCAGAGCTGCTGCAACCATTGGTTGGACCCCATAGTACATCGGCTATAGCTTGCAACACGGCACGGGCTATTTCCGGACTTTTCGACCCATGGACATGGCACGGAGTGGTGAGTCCGAAATGGCAACTCAGAAATTAGAGCTATCATGCGGGCAACAATGCGGAGTTCGTATTTCTGATAGGGCCTCGGGCCTGAGACCGGTGCGATGGGTGACCACACCGTTGTGGCCAATTGGCGGGTGCTCGTCACGTATGACAGTACAACGCGACCCGGTAATAGGTTGCAAGGTCCACCGAGCTGGTGCTACTGGCGGGAGGCCGTGACCACGAGCGTCCGTGTTGAGACCGGTTTTCGCGATCGGACGACCACGGTGATGCTGATCTTCAGGGCTGCGTGCTGATAATGCCGACCGAGTTAATTTTGGACCTGCTATTTTTGACCCCGTTGATCTGGCTGCCAAAACGGCCAAACCGATCGCAGGCGGGGCCCGTAGGCTAGGCTATTCCGGGGTGACAAAGGACCCTGTCGCTGTGACGGCATTATCCGGAGCCGATATCCGGACTCGCTAGCACCGCACTGCGTCAGTGGTGTCGGCGCCCTGCAGGTCTCGGTAGGGAATCCGTCCACCCCCAACATAGAAATGGTTGACGAGACCATACGGGCTGAGTATGATCTCAAATTGACATTGGTAAGCAGCCTTGGTTTCGCTCGGCTTTTTGCCCTCGGTACTGACTCCAGGCCCTCGTACTGGTGTCGGCTTGTCCAGAAGGAACCTCTGTGCGAGACTACATCAAGTGCCTTACGCGCTCGAACACGGCGGTTACCGAATACTGGCGACAGCGGTACTACGACATACGCAATGCGACAATGCAAAGCGGCGGTCTTCGTGCCGCAACGACGGCCGTACGCTTGTCTCGGGACCAGGTCCAGGGTTCGGTCCGCTGTGGCGTCAGTGAGCCCGCCCACGTCGACCTGGAAGCCTGTCTAGCACACCTGCAAGCCAGCAGTGACGACAACTTGCAGACATTCGAGGGCCTGCTGGCATTCGCAGAGGACTACCTTTGCGGTCATCCCTCGCTCTTACACCGGCACCAATGCTTGGTCGTTGTGGTCGACTCGCTGCTGAGTTCTCCGACCAGCCACGCTCAGCTGGAGCACCGGGCCCTAGCCGTCTTCGGCCTCTTGGCGAGGCTAATTGCCGTCGCAAGCCGCCATAGGAGCCCGGCGACGGACTGTCTGCAGCTCTTGGCAGACAGACCGTGCGAGTTGGCCCAGAGCGGAACGGCCCTGGGGTTGAAGTGCGCCGTTTGGCTGTGCGACTACGTTGCGGAGATAGCAGGCAGCTTGGACGATACGGGCGGCCGTTATTTACTGGCCGTTCTCCGCTCTTTGACAGAGCAGGCAAGGTCGTACGACCACAGCCCGCTGCTGCTGTGCCAGCTGGAGCGGGCCAAGCACCGCATGGAGATGGTTGTGATGGAAACACAGAGCTTCCAGCTTCACCTGGCCATGGCATCCCTGCCATGGACCCTGTTGGGTGGTCACCCGAGTCAACGGGGCTATGCAGGCTGTGCGCACTGACCCATGGGTGATGCAGAGCCGAGCAATTTCGTCTGTTAGGCGAAGTGCGATGGTCTAACATTTACAAAAGGGGTTTCAGGCAACCCCCTATACCATAGGGGGGGTAGGGGGTGAACGTCCGGTTTCAAACACACCTGACAAACTGATGAAGACAACTGGGACGGTAGCAAGGGCTACCGCTCTGCTCTTTGCTCTGGAGGACTCGGCCCTGGCGGAGAGTGCAGCAGCTGAAGACCCTCATTCGGCACTGCGGCCGTTAGAGCGCGTCACGCTGGATAAGAGGCTAATAGTCATCACAAAAACGGTTTACACAACCACCGGAACTATTCTCGACGACCAGGAGCTTATCAGCAGTGGGTTCTACAAGCCAACTGACCCAGGCAACACCATTCCAGGCCAGGCTCTCAGCAACCCCTTTCCGTCGACACAGGAGCACGGCACAATCCCGCAGCGAATGAGCGATGCCACGCAATGGATGGCTAGCTTCTACTCCGCAGCGATGGCCGTTTTGTTTTCTGTCCTAGCATAGCATTGTTGTACTAGTTATTCACACTGTTCGTGCAGGCGTGGGAGTTGGGAAGGACTCGGTAATGGACTCTAATAAGGGCTGTCCAAATGACTTGGACATCGCGCCGGTGACGGCAGCGTCGCTGAGCAGTACGAGCAATGCAATGACTGAGGCCACGGAAAAGCTTTCGGAGTACCTGCGTAGCCAGAACGACACTTTTGAGCAGCTGGAACGCATGCGAAGCTCGTACATCGACGAGACGTTGCACTCGCTGGAGGACATACAGATGGTGCAGCGGAACACCCACGACAGACTCCGCGATCTGTCCCGAAGCATCCGTCGGGACGGCTGGTCGGCGGAGGCGGGCCAGCTGGCAACGATATTCGGGGACCATGCACGGCAGGAAGACGAGTCAAGAAAGGTCATGCAGGACCTCCTGAGAGAATTCGGGGGCGTGCTCGCCGAGCAGCCAAACTCCAGCCCTTCTAGCAGCTGACGGTGCCTGTGGCAGGCTACGGCGACGAACGGCCTCTCAGTGCAGCACGCCAGGGGTGTCCTGGGCCGCCGCCACCAGCCGAGACAGAGTGGAGACATGGAGGTCACGCGCGCATGCTTCATAGACGGCCTAGTCTCGGCTGGCCGCTGCACTGGCGCGGACAGCGACGGCCTCAGGTCAAAAACTACTTTAATGATATTGCTTGGAGTTGGGTGGCGCAGCACGCAGCACCGTTTTGTCGTGCAGAGACAGTGTAGTAGGAGGCCGTCACCCGAGCCTTTCGTAGTCGGGGTCCACCGGTCGGACGGCTTTCCACAAGCCGACGGGCAGCGTTCGTGCCAAAGCAGAGCTGCGGCCCGGAGTGCGTCGGCTGGCCCGGCCGCGTGCGAGACAAGCCCGCGAGGCACGGCCGACGACCAGGGCCCTCGACAGGGGTTGGTGCCATGCCTCGGCGTTGGCACCGCTGTGTCTCGCCACGGGTTTGAGTTTAATGGCCTGGCTTAGCCGCCGAGACCTGGCTTTGTAGCTCCCGGTTGCACGGCGAGCTGGCCAGCATATCGCCGCGCGGGCCAAACGGTCGGCTGCGTCGCCAGGAGCCCGTTAAGGCACCCTTTGGTGGCGTTCGGGGCGACTCGAGGGCATCGTTCGGGGGCGCACTGCCCTGCAGCGGGTATGCACAACCTTGCATACTAATGCACGCTCCTGCATAAACTGGCGGGGCTGGTGCAGGTGCGCTTACCCGGCCGCGTAGCCGAGCCCCCAGGCGGTCGCTCACGATAATAGCGTGGCTGAGCGCACTGGCAGAACCAGGCAAGAAGATGGCTTTTGCCAAAGACAGATTGGGGTTGCGAGACCCCTGACTTTTGGACTTCCCTTATTAGCGCTTGTCTGCCGACCCTTCTCCTCCGCCCATCGATCAACCTCTCCCGCCTCGCTAGACCACCACCATCATGAAAAGCATCGGATGGCTGCTCACGGCCCTGTGCTGCGCCGGTGGGGTCGCCTCCGAGCCGTGGCCCAGCCCACTCGACGCCAGCCGTGGCGACGGCCTGCCTCCCCGTCTGCTGTCGCCCCAGAGCGACCTACAACGGATCACCAAACCAGGCATCGAGGACGCTGCTCGGGCAGCACACCGGGCATTGGCCGCACCAAATTCGCCCTCACCAGCATTAGCAAGCCGAAGCAACGCACGGCTACCACGTCACCTCGTGGACAGGGCCCCTCTAGAGCGCAAGGCCCGCAGCATCGCCGCCGCGGACGTGCCAGGGACCCAGCACTTTCGGCTCTCTGCCCGCCAGAACGCCGGCAGCGACGACGACTCCCAGGCAGGAACTCTGGGCGTCGGCCTCGCGAACCGCAACTACGCCATGGGCGTGAACGCACAGGTTGGCGGCCAGGACGTGTTCCTCCACCTGGACACCACCTCCACGCTCGTATGGGTCAACGGAGACGCCAATCCACAGCAATTTGACTGCCCTCTGAGCGGTTCTGACGAGCTCAAGAACTCCAGCGACAGCGACTACTGCTTCAACCCCGGCAGTTTCAGCAACAGCAGCAGTGGCACGTTCCATTACTTCGGCATTTACTCATCGTACATCTACGACGACGGTATTCTCGGCACCGACAACGTGCGACTGACCCGCAGTCTCGAGCTGTCGAACATCACTGTGGGCGTCAACACACGGAGTAAGAGCAAAGCACACCTCCCCGTGCTTGGTCTGGGCGAATTTTGGGACAACACCCCATCTCGTCGCCTCTTTTTTCCTTACCTGTCCTTCATGGAGCGGGCGAAGAACTCCACTAATATCGCGACGAAAACTTACAGCATATGGTTCGACAGCGACGACTTGGACTCTGGCAACCTGCTCATTGGAGGAGTCGACCGCGGCCGCTACGATGGCAATCTGACAACTATCCCGTACCGCACTGAGATAGGTACATACGCTGTGCCAGACGGTGGCGGGATCATGACGGTTGAAATATCTCAAATTGCTGTTGATCTTCCTGATGAACGACAGGTGTACGTGTATCCGAACGCAAGGGCCAACTTTGATTCGACATCGTCTTTCATCACCATCCCTCACGCGATGTATGATATGGTGGCAGAGTCACTCGGGGTCACCCAAGTGAATGGCGTTGCGGCTGTGAGATGTGATCTGGGACCCCAAACATCCATGACGTTCAGTATGGCAGGTGCAGACTTCCGTGTGCCCATGAATCGTGTGTTCACGCCACTTGTGGACAGGAACAACAACACAGTACAGCAACAAGGGCGAGACATGTGCCTGTTTGGCTTTCAGAGCGGTAACTCAATTAGCCTTGGTGCTCCCTTCTTCCGTGCTGTCTACTTTGTAGCGGACCTTGAGGCAAAGGAGGTGTCCATCGGCCGTCCTGTGGTTGATGGTCAGTCTCGTGTGGAGCCCATCACACAGTCGGGACAGGTTCCGGGTGCAAACCCGGTCCCCGCACCGCCTCCAAAGACCAACGCTGGTAGTTCTCTGTTGCGAAAACCACGGTGGCCAACGGCATTAGCGATGATTGCAGCTCTACTGCTATAAGACTTACGACTCATGACACAACTAAAAATGATCTCTAATCTAATCGGTTTTCATAAAGCTCATAAGGTCAAGGGTGTTCTTGGCCTGTTCCTTCCGCTCCTTGTTTTTGCTGACCAGCTTCTGCAGTGAGAGTTGGTCACGCCGCCCTTTGTGGCGCTTCTTAGAAGCCGGCGGCGCGGACACAGGCCGTTCTAGGGGTTCTACTGCCTTGGGCGCAGCCTGTGGAGGTGGCGTCTCGGCACGTCTTGTCGTTGCTTCCTTAACGTCAGTGCGCTCCCTGTAGCCACAATTCTTGCAGGCGTAGACCACACCCAGTCTTGGACGAGTATCGCTCGGCGACTTGTCTTTTCGGCGCTTTTTGCGGCGATCAAGGTGCGTGGAAACAGTCACGCTCCATCCTGGCACCCATAACCGGGAGCACCTCTGGCAGGCTACCCTCGAGTGCGCCGCTGGCGGCAGATTGACACCCCGTCGCTCGGCTGTTTCAAGGCAGCGCAGGTATAGTGCCTGCGACAGCGGCAGTCCAGCTACGCTGTGCGCGGCTTTGTACAAATGGAGCACGTTTGCTTCAGCCATGGGGTCATGGCCATGCGACGCTGACACGATCGTCGTGGGTTAGGGTGCGTTGCACCGTGAGATGTCGATGAGGTGACGATGAGCGTCGGATCAGCCATCGCACCTGCGTTACAGTAAAGGCAAGGGTAGCGCTTGGCTTTCCTGGTTTGCAGACTTCCGACGCCGGCTATGACCGGGTTGGAGAGGGCCGGAAAATGACTCGTATCGCCGCGATTGTCAAGGGCTTGATTGTAGCCATCTAGGAGAGTGAGGGGCTGGTAAGTTGGTCCTTAGTACATGTGACGAGTTCACGCACAGGCCGGTGCAATTGGAGACCCATCTCGTTGTGCTTGGTCATCCCTGGATTCTTTGGTCACTAAATCTGGTCTTGTCCCCCAGCTCGCACATTGGCAATCCTTAGTCTAGATGAGCTTGTTCGCTATGGAGAGGTCCACTCCCCTTGGTTTGAGCTCACGCTTACACTTCTTGCAACTGCATACTTACAGAATGTATTGATCCTTCTTCTTTCTATTGCTTTACTTTACAAAACTGCGCTGGCCCTTGAATTAATCACACCATCGTTTTGATGTGTGAATGATGTCACGCCTATGAAGGCCCTTGGGGTGGAAACTGTCGCTGACGCCCGCATCAGCATACGTTCACCAATCACCAGAAGTACCAAGGAAATCCAAAGCCTGGCGCATACACAGGATAACTTGGTGCTGGAGACGGCGCACTTTCCGGAGTTTCACGATGACCAGTGGGAGTCTCGTTGGGCGAAGACTGTGGCAGAGAGGTCTCAAATGGGGCTTCGAAAGTACTGCTAGTAGTGCTATCATCAGCGTCGCCATCGACGGGGTTGGCAGTGCTATCATCAACTTCGCCATCGACGGGGTTATCGCCTCCTTCGCACTTGTGTGTGTACGTGCTGGCAGACTTCTTGGTGCTCCATTCGACATCCGGGCCCGGATCCGGGTACACAAACTCAAACTTTTCCGGGATCACGCATTTACCTGGCAAATTTGCAACAAAAACTGGGGGGCCCTCGAACTGGTTCGGTTGGCCAGCAAGATCAGGGTTGCTGATGTTGACCCATGCGCAGTTCATATACATCTCCCTGTTACCAAGCTTGTTGAACCATGACCAACCGAGCAAAGCGGGTCCGTGCCCAGCATTCGCGGGGACATGGAAGTCGTATGACCGTTTCACCGGGCACCGCCCAATCATAGATTTTATCACCTGCCATGACTGGCCGTGGTCATAGCTCAGCGAAAGCTGACAAGAACCACCACGGTGATCTGCCCATCCGTCAAGGCGGATGTTGTACGTGCTGCCTGCCTCGTACTCTCGCACTGGAACTACTGGCTCCGTCCGATGGTAGCCTTTGCACGGGAACTCCTTCAAGGGCGACACCATGTCAGTGTCGATCAAGTCCGGATTGTTTTTGTAGTAGTCATTGTGCTTGGAACGCAGAGGAGGCGGTTCAATTAGTTGCATGTGTCCCGTCACCATCGTGGCGAACATACAAATCACGGTTCCTAGCTCACGCAACATTTTCTCTTGTATCCGACCCGTTCACTGGATGTGAAAGTGACGACGTTTGCAGAAGATTTTCACTTCTTATGTTTTCTCCTCAGCACGACTGCCAGCTTGTCAGATTGAAGCTGTAGCCGTCAATTCTCGAGGTGCTGCAGAATACCCCTCCCGTTCCTGTGAACACCAATCTTTAGGGCAAGATTTTAGAGCCGAACCCATGATACACCCTATACTCGCGGCCATCGGGGTCCACATGGATGTAGAGTGACACACAGAGTTCAAACCAGATGTTACAATCCTTTTTGTAGAGCTTCAATAGCTGCCGTTCAATTGCACCAACGTCGTTGGCAACTGCAGGCATCTTTACGCCTAAGAATTCCTCAGCGTCCGAACGCAGCATGACGACGTCCAATTTTTGTCCTTCAGTGTCCTCCAACAGCATACTGAGGCCTAAGTAAGGGCCGTGTGCGTCCCTGAGAATCACACTTTTAGCGTCTATGCCGTCCCCACCGTCAGGCCTGTTGAAACGTAGTATGCGACACACAACCTTATATCTTCGGTTGAGTTGTTCAGGTGATGGTGCCCTCAACTCTCGAAACTTAGTGTCAGGCATATTCGAGTATGCACACAGAACCGACGGTGATAGACGTACGGCACTCTTCCCTGAGGTTAATGACCATTGATTCGGCTTTTGAACGCCATCATTTGGTCTTGCCTCGGCAGAAGACATACTGGTGGGCGATGTCTTCGAGATCACCCCCTCCCCCAGCGCTAGTCTCTTAGAAGATTGCTCATTTGGGGAGGCACTACGACGCTTCGCAGCATGCGTGCGCCTCTCATTGCTACCGTCATTTGATCCCGAGGTCTTTGGTGCAGTGGCGTCATTGGAGTGACGTTTGTGCCCATACCCAGGCGTTGTCTCGTGTGTAGCTTTCACGTCGTCGGCTTGGCTTTCGCCGCCCTCGCCCACGATCTGAAGGAAACGATCATACTGCCTCTTGACTTCTGCTATCGACTGCTCTGGCCGAAAAACTTCCCGACGTCGAAGCAGAGCGGCCAGCTGAGGGTCGCTTGAGCGCGCCAGAGATATCTTCTCCCGCAGTCTGGCACTACCGCGCATGTCCGCTTCAACAGCGTCAGTCCGCGGAGACAGCTTGGTGGACACACCTGGAATCCTAAGAAACAGCGGTGGCAACTTGTCGCGCTTGAAGCTATGCATCCAAAGATCCCTGATGTAGTCAAAATCTGTGGCGTTGGCATCCCAGAGGGTGACTGTGAAACCATGAGACACAGAGTAATCGCGCACGGTGATCTCACATCCATTGCGCTTAACTATGGGCATGCTGTCAGGATCGAGCTCGCACAGGAGGTTGACCATCGGCATGCTGGGTCCCAATTCAGAGATGAGAAAGTCGCGTGGAGTTGTGTGCCGCGCTGGCATAACAACAGCGGGCGGCTCTGACTTTCGGTGCTTTCTCAGTCGAATGACCAGCTCCTGACGAGCAATCACCTCGGTGGAAGACAATCGAGGGGAGAGAGGACCGCGAATAACCTCCACGTTGTACAGAGTCGGACTGCGAGACTGGCGAAGTATGAACACTATGGATGACTCGTCGGCCACGAAGAACTGTCTCACGTGACTGACAGTCACTGAATCGCCTTGACGTCGGTCCTCCTGGCACCGGGCATTGTGAATGACGACAGTGTCACCCTCGGAAACCGTTGTCTTGTTGCCAGGATCGAACTGAGCCCGCGCGCGGATCAGTGGCGGCAGCTGTCCCAGGCGGCCAGCGTCACTCGTTTGTGAGTACAGTGTCTCTGACAACGTCAACATGTAGTAGGTGCCAGTTGGACCAGCCGTGGCACGGAAAATGTCACCACAGATGGTTCCTCGCTGGTTGGTGGGCACAATACCCAAGTCGGGGTGTGAGCGCAGCTCTTGTGCCGTCCACAGCCATTCTGGAGGCTTCTCAATGACTCTAGTCCTGACCATGCTCAGTCAGAGACTGAGCGCGTCGTTGTGTTGAGGAACGCGGAGGAGACCGCATGTCACGTGACACGTCGACTCTGTGCGAAAGAGCAAGAGCGAGGGTGACCTGAATGACTTATGGTCAACAGCAGGCACGTAGGCCCTGATTGCAGCGCCTCGGCTCGCGATTCTAGTCTCGTAGTTTGAGCTATCTAATCACAAAGGGAAGCTCGATAGGAATGTAAGCAGATGGAGCAGGGCTTCTGGCCTCACGTCTGGGGAAAGGAGAGACGAAGACAGGGACATTGACGAGAAATTGGTCATTGTGCACATATACTTTTATGTAGCGGCTACCAGTCGTGTCCTGCCAACTAGATCTATTCAGGGGGGACTGCAAAAGGCTTCCATAGGCCCCCACCCCGCCATCTGAGTGGGACGAGCTACTCATAGCCACAATCTCGTTTCGTTGACAGATCCTGCGGCTGGTGGAGCAGATCAAATGTAACTGGTAACGCAGGCAGAACGCGTGTGATCATTGGCTCGTGGTGAACTCCAGATCCCCCATGAGCACCGCGCCGAACGCGTGTTTTGGTCGACCTGCTGAAGAGCAGGAACCTGACGCTCATTTTTCGAGATGTTTTCCTATGACGGCGCAGGTCTTTGAACGGACGCGAAGCACATGGGTTGCACAATGGGTGGCCACGAACCTTCTAGGCCCATTTTGACCTGCGGTGGCCTAGTCCGGTACGCTATGGATGTTGGATTCGTCAGCATTGGCATTTGTAAATGTTCATTGGAATGTCCTCCATAGACGGTCGGTAGTCATTCTGGAGTTGGACGGACGGTGGGTAGACTTGGTGCAGCTGTTGCTGAAAGCAGAACTAATCATAACGTGAACAGAATATATTTGTAAGCGCTTGGGGCGCCGGCATGGCAATGGCCTTATTCGGCTTGGCACCATCCACTGCCTTCGTTGCGAAAACGAGATCCTGATGGGTATGGTTCCCACAAGATGACTAGATCACAGCTCAGCTAAAATTGGTCCGTTTCGGGATGCCACTATAAATCTGCTTACAACCGCTCCTTTGGATCATCGATCACTGAAGTGGACGTCCTCAACATGTATTTTTCCATTTACACCATCGCTGCCGTCGCCACACTTCTCGGTCTGGCCGTGGCGCAGCGTGGCGCCGTGCCAACAACCATTGCCACTCGCTGGACTACAGCTTTTGGAGACGAAGCCCATGGAACTGACCACACCGGTACTGCCAATGAGGTCGCTGGTGATGTCGACCGCTATGCGGTAGGAGATTCGGAGGGCCTCAGAAGACGTCAGGTGGGAGGGGGCCTACCTACCGGCGCAACTCCGCGGGGTGGCATCTCTGGAACCCCATACGGAGCTGCGCAGCCAGTTGCCGCCAACGTGGATGCGCCCTCTGGCAATCCTGATGTGCAGCCAGTTGCTGCCAATTTGCCTGCTGGTCCAGTTAATCCCAATGTACAGCCAGTTGCCGCCAATTTGGCTTCTGCTTCTGGCAATCCTGACGTGCAACCGGTCGCTGCTGGCAGACCACTGGCAACTCCCATTTCAGCCACTCTGCCTAAGGACCAGACTGGAGCAGACCTACCCGAGGGTGCATCGGTTCGCCCCCTTCCCCCGCAACCCTCTCAGCAGTTGGGGGCGCCTGGCACTGGATCTGGCCTACCCGAAGGTGCAACTGTGCGCCCCATGCCAATTCCCGAGGGTGCCGCGAAAGACCAGACTGGCGCCGGTCTGCCGGATGGCGCAACGACAAAGCCTATGCCACCTGAATCACAGTCTCAGGGTCAACTAGGTGCGCCGGGCACTGGTTCGGGCCTCCCCGAAGGTGCCACCGTAAAACCGATGCCCATTCCTGATGGAGCAGCAAAGGAACAAACTGGCCCAGAGTCGACTACTAAGCCGTCGCCACCTGCGGCTACGTCCACCGTTCCGAATCCGCATGGACGCCCTAATGATCCCGGCCGGCACAGGGGTCGTCCTCATGGACGCAATGGCCGACATGGCAACCACGGCTACTTCCACGGAGTGACACAGCGTCTGCGTAACGGCAGAGTCGTACGTTGGATCCGTGGCAGACCGTACTATGTCTCGTAAGTCAGATTGACATAAGTAGATATCAGCATGCGAAAGAAATTGTCTCGTCAGCCAGGATAATATTCTATAGCCAATATACAGATGGAAGCAATAGTTGTTGCTTGCCTCTTTCGATGCTGACGAGGCGATTCGGGTGACTTTAAAAACAGAAGGGCAATTCGAAACGACTCTTATTTAGACACTACGGTGGCACACTCGACAAGCAGTGGCGTACGTTAAGCTAAATCATGGACAACTCTGTTCACATGAGTACTTAAAACCTCTGGGCAGTCGGCAGCCCGCGTTTCACTTCCGTGTTGCGGACCAGTGCTCCAGATAGCCAACGAGATCTGTGTTCGAGGAAAGGGCTTTGCAATGACAACAACCGGGCTGGGCAAAATACTTGACCACTTTAGCCAAAGGTCGGTCTGATCAGATGTTCAAAAATACGGTGTAAAAGATGTCAGCCGAGAAACGAATCCTGGCACGGTGAAACAGATCCGCGCCCAGACCTCAAATCAGCTTCTCACTTTCGGAGCCGCGTATACCATCGGAGAGTTGCTAAGCTCGTCGATGGAAAGGCAATTTGCCTAAAGCTCCGCTAGACATACTACAGAGTGAGCAACAAACGGAAACAAAATCTATGCTATCCTTCGCCATGCAACCTGGACGCTTTGAATCGGCTGACTCTGACCGGCTCTCCTTGTTCATTGATTGGCTCAATTTCGCTGTTTTTGTCGTAGGGCCTGTGACGCGCGGCAAGCCGATTTCGCATTCGAGAGTACTCAGACACTATCTCATGAGCGTGTATCTCATTCTCGATGTCGTCATCCTCTGGTGGCTCAGAGTCTTTCTCGACCACGTCTCCCAAAACCGGCTTGTCGTTCTCTTCCTCATCGCTAGGGGTGGGTGGCTCGTACTTGCCTAGCGGCCTAGTTGAGCTCTCGTAGTACCGGTCGGCTGCTTCTAGTACTTCTTTAGGGAACTTCTTGATTGGTTTGTCGCCTTCACGTCCTTCTCGAGCATAGCTATAATCATATTCCGCCGGAACGAACTTTCCAGTGCTATGACCACTGTCCGTGATAATACTCGCCTCATCGGCACCAGTCGAATCACTTGAGCCAGAAGCAGGTTTTGCCTGATCCACTTGTGTGCCAGACTGAGTATCCAATGGTGAGCTTTCAGGTGTTGTGTTCTTGACAACTTTCATGACTTTATTCGGCGGCTGCCGTTCAGTTATGTCCCTGACAGCACTGCCACCATTCTCGACAGTCAATTTAGGGGGCGCTTCTTGTATGTCCGAAGAAACAGGGGAAGGGATGTTGGGAGGAGACGTGGGTCGAACGGGCGGTGATGCTGGCTTGCGCCGCTGGGCCATTTGCTGCTTGAAACGTGACGTTCGGCCAGTTTTCTTATTTGCGAGAATGGGAGCTGGTGGCTCCGACGTAGTCCTCGGTGGTGACTTAGACTTAGTCTGCGACGTATCCGGTTCCTTGATGTGCTTGACTTCCACATCACCACCCGGGGTCTCCTCAATTACTCGCACACTGATAGGTGTCTTCTCATGATCAGGGATGCCGATTTTTGCGCCCTTGTGGAAGGTTTTTATGTCCAACTCTTCTGAGAATCGCACCTGTTTCTCCGAGGTGTCACTGCCAACGGAGACACTGGAGCTGTTCATTGGCACCGTTGTCGAAGCGTTGTTTTCCCGCAAAAGCCACGGCATGAGCGAGCCCCGCGACCGGCCGTATTCGTCTTCGTCTGATTCGTCTTCGTCGTCATCGTATTCAAACTCCCATTCGCCATCGCTACCCTCATATTCGATGTCGTCAGCCTCATCGTTCAGCTCCCCAGCTATGACCTCTAGCTCGAGCATATCTTCAGGCAGGATGCTGGGCTGGTTGTTCGAGGTCTTCTTCAAAGCGCTCTTCAACGGCACACGCGCGCCAGGTGAAGTAGAGCGACTGCTTATGTTGCTCCGTGCGCCCTCAGGCGACCGCCCTCCGCTATCGGGACTGTCAGATCCTGCTTTGTGCCCATTTTCATTAAATGAAACAGTCTTAGGCGGTGACCTATCCTCGGATTCAACGCCACTTGGAACTTGCGCTGCCTTTGCTTTCGCCCTAGCGGCTGCCTCTTTGCTCTTCTTGAGCGCCACTTGGTCCAACGGGACTTTCCGCTTGTCTTTTGTGTGCTCCTTCGGCGAGTTCGCGGCGTCTGCACACTTTCCCTTTCCTGTTATTTGCCGGCTCTCCTTCGCGTCGGCGTGTTCTATTTTCGATGGCCTTGCGACCGCAGTATCATCGGGAAGCTCCACGAGCCGCGGCGCCGATGACCCAGAAGCCGATGATTCGGCAGTCTCGGCATCGACCAACCGCTGCAAATGATCCTCAGCGAACTCTTGGATTGCCGAGGCCCGCTGGGGCTCTACAGAGCTGGTAATGACATTGCCATCGTCGTCCAGCTCTTCGCGGATGTCCATGATCGGTAGGCCATCCTGGGTCTTCGGATCTTGCGGCTCTGCATGTTCGGCTTTGTTGAGCGTGTCGAGCGCTGTCATGACCTCGCGAGCCTTGTTGAGATTCTTCTCCATGGCAGCAATGTTGGCATCGATCGTTGCCAATCGCCGGGCTATGATCTGCTGCGCCTGGTGTGCGCTCCGCTTGGCGAACCAGTTGTCTCCAAGGAAGACCAGGATCTCGTTGGTGTGGTAGACGGTGCCTGGGACGGTGGCCTTCGTGCCGATGGCGACGTCCGTGGGACGCTGGAGCTCTTGAGGATAGGTCTCGAGCGTCTTTTGGAGACGCTCGTAGTCGGCACGGTTCTGCCGCGCTGCGGCGATGCGGTCCTCTATCCGCACGACTGATTCTCTCAGCCGCTCCGTGACCGTCATGCCTCACTCATGGGCGACTCTGTGCCGGCCGCCGTTTTTTGCGTGACCGTTTGTCCGTGCAGGTCAGAGATCGCCATCGTTTTTTGACTTACGTAAGCGGGAATGGCACGCTTACGGGCGACATCTGGCAAGGAGACACGTCCACGACAAGACACCAAAATGGCCCCGACGCAGCTGCGGATCAAGACAAACGCGCTCGGACGGCTCCTCAAGGAGGAGACGCTGTACCAGCGCGAGCTGGAGGAGCAGCGCCAGCGGGTCGAGCAATTGAAGGCGGAGAACTCCGACGAGTACGAGATCAAGAAGCAGGTCGAAGTGCTCGACGACACGAGCCAAATGATCCCTGAGCTGCGCAAGAAAATCGCTAGCACCCTAGATGGCCTCAAGCAGGCTCTTGAAGCCTCCGAGTCGGACGACGCGGCAGCTGACGCAAAGGAGCGGATCAAAGAGGCGGAACAGCTGCTGAGGTCGTGACCACATCCATGTCTTAATATACACAAATTTCATGCCGTCGTGCTGCCAGTCGCGTGGGCCCTAGGCTACCGCTGGAATTTGCCTTGCGTTGCCTCCCACTCCTGCAGAGCCGTCTCCCACTCCTCCTCAGCTGTTGGAGGCTTTGTTGCCTCCTTGAGTTTTTCCTCCTCCTCCTTGCGCTCTTGCTCGTCGTACAGGTCCTTGTGGTCGATCCACCGCTCCTGTATATCGGGGATGCTTCCCATGTAGCCGCCCTGCCGAGTGGCCTCTGCCCAGACCGTATCGCCGCCTACTTCAGTGCTCCCAAACAGGTAGCCAGTGGACTTGTCGATGACGCTGAGCAACGATATCATGCTCTTCTTGTCCTCCACAGCAAGCACCTCAAAGCCGACCAGACCGAAGTCCTCGACGACCTCTGCGATCGCTTCGGTGAGTTTCGCATACTTGGACCCCAGCAGCGACGGCGACTCCTTCTCGATGAGCGGGAAGAGGTGGCTCAGGTCCTGCACCTCTGTGTAAAAGTCCAGATTGAAGTCCAGCTTCCCGTAGTTTGACAGCAGGTCTATCTTGCTGAGCACATTGATGTGTGGCAAGTCCAGCTGGAGCATGGCGCGCAGGGCAAGCAGGAGGACAGAGACATACTGGCTCGGAGATGTGATGTAGAACGAGTCAATCAGGTTGACGACGACTAGCCTGTAGTCCAGCTGCTTTTGCAGCCGCCAGAACATCTTTTGGAGCGTTTTGTGATGCGTGAAGAGCTCTACTTGGCCGGGGCAGTCGAAGATCAGATACTCATTGGGGCCAAACTTTTGGATCTCTGCGACGAATTCGTCGAGGCCGTCTTCCAGAGCCTCCATGGCATACATTATGCCGCCATTTGGGCCCAGCTCCTGCTCCTCCATCACGTCCTCGAGCCGGACAAAGTCTCTGATGTCCAGGGCGCAAGGG
>JANJPH010000243.1:0-15811 GCA_030407195.1 [Candida] tunisiensis
TCAGAGATGGACATCGAAGGCCTCATGAACTCGATGAGCGGCGAAAGCGGACGCCTCATGCATAGCGGGAACCGGGGCGACTACATTGAGATCGGCTTTGGCCGAGGCGGTCGCCGGCGTGGTGGCAGCCCTCGCGCAGCGTTTCGTTCGGTGACTCATATGGCACCGCTTTCGTTCGGTGTCTCATCTGGCATCGTTGGAGTTCCAGGAACTACAAATGGAGGGAATGCTAACGACCTTACCGGTAATCCACTGCTGAATAGCGCTACAGGTAACGTTGGAAGCCAGTCAGGTAGCAATGCGGGTGAGCAAAGTAGTGGAGGTACAGGGACGGGGCAGATTCGTACCAATTGGATTTTGCCAAGGTTCAATAATGGCTCTAGCCTTTCATCACACGATTACCGTGACCCTGACTCACAAGCGACAGCCCTGCTGAATTTGCTGGGGCGAATTCGGAATGGAATGCTCGCCGGACGCAACAATATCTCTATTGAAATGGAGACGGTGTTCCCGGCTGACGAGGAGCTAGCCGGATCAGGTGAAGGTGGCTCCTTTGGACCGCGTACTCGAGCGACACAGGCCAGTTCCGCTGCTGCTAATATGACTTCAGGCGAGACCCTTTTCATGTTGTTGCAGAGCCGAACACCGTCGCGTTCGACGAATGGTCGTTGGCAGGAAGCGGCTCGTATGTTCCAGTTACAATCTATCCCGCAATGGATGAACACATTGCAAGCAGAGCTTCTGGCGTTATTGACGCCGTCAGCTCAGCGACGAGAGAAAGCGCGAGTTGCGGCGCACGAAGCGGAAATGCGTCGTCTCGAGGAGCTACGCATAAAGCGCGAGCGCGAAAAGGAGGAAGAGGAACGCCGGCGACGTGAAGAGGAGCAGCGCCGTCGCGAAGAGGCGGAGCGGGAGGCGGAGCGGGCTCGCGAGGCTGCAGCTGAGGCTGCAGCGGCCGATCCTGGAGGGGAGGCTATGGACGGTGTGGAGTCGACAGGGGACGCTGCGCCGCAACCAGAGACTGCCACTGAACGTCAGTACATCACAATTGGCGATCGTCGGGTCGATGTGACTGGTATGGAGATCGATCCTGCATTCTTTGAAGCCCTCCCGGAGGAGATGCGGGAGGAGGTACTTGCTGACCACATTCGACAACTTCGACAGAGCGGCAACATGCCGGGCCAAACACGTGCCGCTGGGAACGGCATGCCTGTGACGTCGGAGATCGATCCGGAGTTCCTCGAAGCCCTTCCGGCGAGCATACGTGAGGAGCTAGTAGAGCAAGAGGCTCGGGAGCAGCGGCGCCAGCAGGTTGCAGAGCGTTTACGTGAGCAGGCTGCGGCTGCTGGCAGCGGGGGTACGCCCGCACCAGTGGATATGGATTTGGCGAGCTTCCTTGCAACATTGGATCCCACTCTACGCCAGACAATACTCATGGAGCAAGACGACGCATCCCTTGCACAGTTGCCTCCTGACATTGCAGAAGAAGCACAGTCGCTGCGAGCCCGCGAATCGTTGGGATCGCCGTTTGACAATTTTCGCCGACTTGCTCGGCAACAAGAAGCCGGCAGCCGACAAGCAGAACATGAGGGTGCTCCAGAGGAGGAAGAGGGAGCTGATGCAACAGCGCGCAGGGACGCTAACCTTTTTGCGTCAGTGCATCTTGTGGATCGAGCAGGTGTGTCGGCCTTGGTACGATTGCTGTACCTGCCACAGAACAGCTATCAGTTGAAGCCGCTGCAAGAGATGCTGCTGTACCTCAGCTCAAATCGGCAAAGTCGCAATGACATCGTCCATTCACTGGTTGCCATACTTCAAGATGGCTGCAGCGACAAAACGGCAGTGGAAAGATCCTTTGTGTACCTGAGCAACCGCGCTAGGCCCGTAGAGAGTGCAGCAATGCCCACTCCCGGACCGAACGCTGCCCCTGTCCAACCGGTAGAGACAAACGTTACGCCGGCCAAGCCTCGCCCTGGCAGCAATCATGTAACACCCAAGACACCAACTGCGGCGTCTGCGGGGGCGGCAACTCCGGCCGAAACATTGTCGTTGCTGAACAGTGAAACGACTCCGTTGGTTCTGACAGAGCAGGTGCTTGATGTTCTCGAGTACCTCGTTCGTCACCACGTGCATGTTCTGTACTTCTTCCTCACTGAGCACGAACAACCCGTTGGTTTGAAGCGGCCCAAGCAGCTCAAAACAAAGGGGAGCACCGAATTACCGCCTGATCAGCGGTATCCAATCAACATACTGCTGCAACTTCTTGAGCGGCCCATTGCATCCCCAGTTGTATTGGAACTACTGGCCTCGTTGTTGCAAGACTTGACGCGGCCCCTGCCTGCTCTGGCAAAGAAGCATGCCGAAGCAGATGTGGATGCGACGGAGAGTGGAGACAAAGGCAAACAAAAGCAAGGTGAGGACGACATGTCCATTGACGGCGAAACGGGCACGTCGGGGGATGATAAGACGGAAGCGAAAGCCTCTGAGAAGGCCGGGCCCAGTGCTAATAAGGACGGGGACGGCGAGAAGCCAAAGAAGAAGCAGTTGGAATTGCCGTACATCCCAGCGCATAATTTGCGACTAATGGTGAACTTCTTGACCGCCAAAGACTGCTCCTCACGGACATCACAAGCCACATTGAATGCCATGCAAAACTTGAGTGTTCTTGAGGGTGGCAAAGACGTATTCGGGGCCGAACTGGTGAAGCAGGCTATGGAGCTTGGGAAACGCATTATTCACGACCTCAATGAGCTACTGGATTTGGTGCGACATGCGACTATGGGAGCCGATATCCAAGGTAATGCGCTGGCTAAGTTCAGTTCTGGTGGTAGCGACCCAGCAAAGCTACTGCGAGTGTTGACCGTTATTGACTACCTCTTCTCTGACGAGAAGGTTGTCACGGGTTTGTACGAGGAACTGAAACTGGGGCCTCTGTGGGGCGCTTTGTCGGAATGCCTCAAGCTTGTGCAGGACAGACAGGACATGGTCCACATTGCGACAGCTCTCCTGCCGCTTATGGAGGCGCTCATGGTGGTGTGCAAACACTCGAAGCTCGGCCAGAAAGACCCTGGAGCGGTGGCGAAGTATGAGGTCAAGAAGCACGATATTTCGCGAGAGCCGATCGAAAATCTCTTCTTCTCCTTCACGGACGAGCACCGCAAAGTGCTCAATCAGATTGTTCGCAACAACCCCAAGTTGATGAGCGGGAGCTTCTCGATTCTGGTGAAGAATCCAAAGGTGCTGGAGTTCGACAACAAACGCAACTACTTCAACCGCCGAATCAGGAACAAGAGCGATCGCAGCGCTGGCACGATCTCACTCAACGTGAGACGCGATCAGGTGTTCTTGGATTCGTACAAGAGCCTCTACTTCAAGTCTGCTGATGAAATCAAGTACTCCAAGTTCAACATTCGATTCAACGGGGAGGAGGGCGTGGACGCCGGTGGTGTGACACGGGAGTGGTTCCAGGTGTTGACGCGCCAGATGTTCAACCCTGACTACGCCCTGTTCATTCCAGTTGCCTCTGACACGACGACGTTCCACCCGAACCGCACGTCCGGAGTCAATGGTGACGAGCACTTGAGCTTTTTCAAGTTCATTGGACGCATCATCGGCAAGGCTTTGTACGAGGGCCGCTTGCTGGACTGCCACTTCTCGCGCGCTGTGTACAAGAAGATGCTGGGCAAGAGCGTGTCCCTCAAGGACATGGAGACGCTTGACTTGGACTACTACAAGAGTCTTGTCTGGATGCTCGAGAACGACATCACCGACATTATCACCGAGACGTTTAGCATCGAAGCGGAGGACTACGGTGAGCAAAAGGTCATTGACCTGGTGCCCAACGGACGCAACATCCCAGTCACGGAGGAGAACAAGCAGGAGTTTGTGCGGAGCGTGGTTGAGTACAAGCTCTACACGTCGGTCAAGGAGCAGATGGAGGCGTTCCTGAAGGGGTTCCACGAGATCATTCCGCAGGACGTGGTGTCTATATTTGACGAGCAGGAGCTGGAGCTCCTGATCTCGGGCCTGCCGGATATTGACGTGGACGACTGGCGCAACTACACCATGTATCAGAACTACTCGCCGTCATCGCCGCAGATCCAGTGGTTCTGGCGGGCGGTGCGGTCGTTTGACGAGGAGGAGCGGGCGAAGCTGCT
This sequence comes from [Candida] tunisiensis, assembly GCA_030407195.1. Taxonomy (NCBI): domain Eukaryota; kingdom Fungi; phylum Ascomycota; class Dipodascomycetes; order Dipodascales; species [Candida] tunisiensis. The sequence continues at coordinate 4,158 of JANJPH010000243.1, forward strand.
GCAGTTTGCGACCGGCACGTCCAAGGTGCCGCTCAACGGGTTCAAGGAGCTGGAGGGCATGAACGGGGTGTCCAAATTTTCCATCCACCGCGACTACGGGTCCAAGGACCGGCTGCCGTCGAGTGTAAGTGAGAGCGATGTGGCGGGGTTCGGGAGCGAGACTAACACAGCACACGTGCTTCAACCAAGTGGATTTGCCTGAGTATGAATCGTACGACCAGCTGCGGGGGTCGCTGCTGATGGCCATAACAGAGGGCCGCGAGGGCTTTGGGTTTGGCTGACGCGGGGCAATAGAATGACACATAATGACTTGAATAGAATGAGATCATAGCGCATGGCGCGAAGCGGTGCAGGACGCGGACGGGCCGGGCCGCGTGCACGTGACCCCGTGGCCGGGGCGTCGGGAGACGCCCGACGAGGCGTCGGCCTTTACGGCTTGTCGCATGAATCCGAGACACGGGGTCCGCGGCGGGCGGTGCCGGAGCAGGGGCGGGCGAGACGGCGCAGGGGCGAGCTGGGCCGCCGACGGCCACGGGCCCCGGGCTGTTGGACGGGATTGTGCAGCGTGCAGCGCGGGGGTTCGGCGACGGTGCGAACGGGGATGATCAGCGGGGGTTGCGAGCGGTGCCTTGGCCAACGGCGGGCAGGCGTGCTGTAGGGGAGTGTAAGCTGAGCCTCGCCGGCGGCATTAATGACCGGAAGGGCATTACGACCGGCCATTGCGACCGGCCGTTATGACCGGCTTTTGCGACCGGGAGGCATTAGAACGGGCCCTGAAACGGGCCGGCAGGGCCGTCCAACGGCGCCAGGCGGCCGCCAACACGTAGTACGAGACTAGGGCCCCGGCTGCGTCGCGGCCGTTGGCCTGGTTTGCTTTGCAGTGCGCAGGCCGTTTCGTCGTGCATTCGCAGCGTCGCAAAGCGGGGGCCGTGGAATTTCACATACACCCGCACACCACCCCAGGGGCAAGCGGCCTTTTCGCGACACACCGAGAGCGAGGCCACGAGGCGTGCGAACTGCTGTTCCTGTGGCGCACGCCGATGCACCAGGGGCCCCTGACACCGTCTCTCAGCACAGCGCCAGCGCCAGCCTAGCACCAGCCAGCCATGTACGCGCCGGGGTCGTCCATGCTCCCCGTCATTGTCGGGCGGATGGCCGAGCGGGTGAGTCGTCGCCGTCGGAGCGGGCCCTTCCCCCAGCGGACGCTAACATAGCTGCCGAACTTCACCGGCATGAGCGTGGAGGACACCGAGGCTGAGGAGGGCTACCGGACGTCGCGCAAGGCCGTCGTGTTCCTCGCCGAGAAGGGCATGGTCCAGGAGCTCATGATTGGCGTGCTCGACCAGCTAGACCGTCTCAACAAGACCGACCAGAATACCCCCGTCACACAGCGCACCGTGCTCAGCCTCGGCTCCATCCTCCTGCTCGTCCGCCTGCTCAGCGACGGCGCCCTCGGCTTCTGGGACAGCCTCCAGGGCAGCTCGGTCCACGGCGACGAGGCCACCGGCATCAAGAACGACCTCGTGCCCCTCAAGTACTACGAAACCGCCCCCATGCCCATCGAGCCGGCCATCGCCCAGCGCGCCATCGACACCCTGTGCCAGCTCAAGCCCCTCACCAAGGTGGCCACAGAATACGGTCTGCTCGGCCGCAACATCAACATCGCGGGCCACCACTGTGTCAGCTTCACACCAAACTCGGGCTCGGGCCACCCCGCCGGAGGCAGCTCCGGCACCGGCTCCAGCACCCCTAGCATGCCGGTGGCCACACCACAGTCATCGCAGAGCTCTCACACCCACCACCTGTCGCCGCAGCGCGACGCCAGCCAGACATCGCTGCCGCCCACCACAGGCCTGAGCTCCGTGTTCATAACAGAGTCTCACCCCAATTACGGCCTGCTCTCGGGCATCGAACAGGCGTGCGAGCGCGTGCTGGCATATCTCGCGGCGTCCAACTGGGACGAGTTCTACAATTATGTCAAGCGGCGTCTCAGCCGGATGAATCTGGGTCTCCCGGTGCAGCGCGAGATGCCGCACTCTGCAACTGGTCACGGAACCTCTCACGGCTTCACGTCACCTTCGTCGGAGCGAAGCCGCGAATCGCGCTCCGCACCTACATCGGCGGGTGGCGTACGCTCAGCCGACGCCGACGCGCCGGGCTACAGCGTCGATGACCTTGGTAGCGGCGACGTCGTTACAAGCTTGGAACTCGTATCCCTGCTGTACCTCAACTCCGAAAAGCTTCTGATCGTCCTCAAGGAGGTGTGGCAGATGTTCCCGCAGTACTTCAAGCGGCCCGTTCAAAAACAGTTGGTGGTCACTTGTCTTCAGTCCAGCATCATGTACTGGATGCAGAGCCATGGTCACGAGCTCTGCTTACCAGAAACTCGCGCTCTTCTTCGCGACGAGGCCGACGGCTTTTTCGACTACCTGCACGGGCTCTTCGACAACTCGGAGAAGAAGCTTGGATACTGGAAGTTTTTGGCCACTCTGCTCGTGCTAATACCCGAGAGTTTTGCGCACTTCATGGACGGCACTGCTGCGTCAAAGAGCCTGCTGCGGAAAGCCCAGCTTCTCACCGTTCTCAAGAACGGACTTCACAGCGAGAACAAGGCCGAGGTCGAGCGAAGCGTCGTCGCTCTGGTTGAGATCTGCAAAGCGGCGGCCAGCATCTACCATCACAACCCCGAAAGTCCCGTTGTGCAATTTGCCCTGAGTGTATATGGGGATCTCTACACTCGACTAAGCGGCAATCAGCGCATCGAATTTGCAGCAGCTCTGGAGCCGGCATTCATCAGTTCCTTTGCAATGATTTCGGTACAGAGCGTGGCGCGGGACGTGTTCAGCCGGCTCGCTGACCCCCAGTGTCCGCTGGATGACGTGATCAGTATCCTACGGGGCATCATTACCGTGGAGGCTGTTGACAGCCGCAGCGACGTATTCAATGCTGTGTTGCGCATGTGTCAGAACTCACTGGAATCCTTGATGGCTGAGAAGTCGGCTCAGCTGGTTCAAATTGAGAATGAAGTCGGTCCGGACGCATGGCGCACGACTCGCCACCAGCAGCTCTCGCAAGTGCTACACCAGGTCTTTGTCATATTCTGTTCGCGCATGTTTTTGCTTCATGAGGACCACGAAAAGTCACACGAGTATACCACCGAGGTCTTGGTTCTTCCTATGACGATGTGTTTCCTGAGCCAGAACGAAGCCCTGAGTCGCATTGCTCACGAGTATTCGAACCGGTTCTTGAATCTGGAGCGGTTGTCGCGGTACCCTGCTGATTGCATCGATGTGAACCAACCGCATATTCTCAAGATCATCTATGTGGCAATCAATCGCTGCTCTGGGGCCGTGGCGGAAAAGTATCTTCATCACGGTGTGTTCGATGCGCGGCTCAAGAACGCGCTCATCCTTATTGCGAGCCAGCTTGAGGCTCGTTGTCGCCTGGCTAAGACCTACAACTTTAAGGGCATTACAAACGGTGATATCACACTCATCGAAGATCCCGAAACGCGAAAGAACGGATCGTCTGTTATCGAAGCTTTTCTTCTTGTCGCCATGTGCTCACCAGACCTTGAGATCTGCAAGCTGGCCAAACAGGCACTAGCATTTATGGTGGAGGAGGCGCACCTCACAGAGAACTTTGAAAAACCACGCGAAAGTTCCTGGAGCATCATGCCTAATTTCCAGTTATACTCCGAGTTGTCTTCTCAGTCTTACCTGGTGACTGGCTTGGTGGCTTTTCAAAAGCGGTACTACAAGTTCCTTACTCAGTTTCAAGTTCCTACTCGCTCCGTCTTCATGGCCTGGACAGAGGTTTACTCTAGATGGAAGCAAGTAAACAAGGACCTCGCTGTCCTCAACTCCTCGGGTCCAGCGCGGTCCGAATGGAAGCATTACTCTGGCTTCCTAGGCTCCATGGCGACGTGTTTGCTAGTCTCGGGCGTGGAGGAGAAGCCAGCAATGACGGCCGAGACTGAAGCAGCGGAGTCGGAGAATCAGAGCCAGCAGTGGCCTGATGCTCTGCCTTCCCCGGGGTGCGAGCTGGGTGGCACAAATGACGCTAGTTGTATTGTGGCGAAGATCGAGGACTATTTGAATGAGCTTATCGATTTGATGCTCTCCAGTCATCCGTTCGTGCGCGAGGCAGCGCGTGAGGTGCTGGCCTTGGACGTCTCACCTGTGGCGTATCACTACATATTCAAGGTCCTGGATAAACTCGGACAGCAAATTCTACCAGTTGGTGGACGACCACTTGGCCCAGGTGGTGTTGGCTCAGGCACAATCAGCACGCCTATGCTGCCCGTCCGTGAGAAAGACCTTCTGTTTGCTGAGCAGTTCACAATGTTGCTCAAGACGGTCATTGAGCGGCTGAAGAGCGGCGATCTGTACGTCTCCGTGGACATTGGCGCACTAGCATTGGCGATTGCCCGGTACCTTGACTCTATTCCAAACGATTCGCAAACAATCCGGCTTCGCATCCGCATGTGTCTTCTCATACATACTGTGGGTGGCCACCTGGACAACCTGAATATGCGTCACGAATTGCGCGTTCGCAACGAGCTTGTCCTCATCCTGGCGGATTGGTTCCAGCATGCCGAGGTGAAGACAAAGTTCGACGCTCCGGGGCCCCCTGACAAGGCAGGCATAGAGAAAGAGCGGCTGACACGAGATCTTACACTGCTCTCGCTGAAAGCGCTAGCCTCTATCCTGGAAGGTTTGCCGTTGGATGCAGGTGGTGACACCGAGGAAGAGATTCTCGCCAACAAGAGCGGGATATTTTCACATCTGTTTTATCTTCTCTTGCGGATTCTAGATCGCAAAGCGGCGGGAGAATCGAGCGAGATTCTAAGCCCACACCCAGGACCATCATCAATGAGGCGCCCTAGCACTGATGTTGTGAGCGTGGCGTCCAACGACATGTCAGTGATCTTGGCCCCTGTTATACGCGAAGTGCGAGACTACGCTATTTTGTCCATGTCGAACCTGCTGTCGGCGAATGTGGACGTTGGCCTCGCTTTAGCACTGGAGCTCTGCTTCCATCGTGATACCTCACTCCGCTTAGCACTTCTGGAAGTCTTCCAAAACATTCTGACTCGCGGAACGAAGTTTAGTACCGACCAAGATGAGTCTCAGAAGTACGACGATCTGGTCAGATTCTTGACAACGAACATGCAAACCACAGTACTACTATGTGAGAACTGTCCGAGCAGCAAGGTGGATGAATTCAGCCAAACGATACTGAATGTCTTTGAGTCGCGGGGAAAAGCATTGATGCTTGTCAAGGCTGTCATATCTCGTGAAATTGAACTGGCCGAAACTGCGATGCAAGTTCTCCGTCGCAACTGCGTGGCGACCAAAATTCTTTCCCTGTACGCTAAGCAGTACGGCAACTTCTACCTGCACTCGACGCTTACCCCGGTCCTGCGCGGCTTCGTCGACGATCCGGAAGGACATACTTTCGAGCTCAATACCCATAAATTGGATGATGGCGATGAAGCCTACGACGAACAATTGCGGAAGTTTGAGACGTGTCTGAACAAGTTCATTGAAGCATTCCAGCATTCAGTATCAAAAATACCGCAAAGCTTCCGCGAGATCTGCCACACAATTCGCAAGGTGGTCAAACCACGATTCCCGGAGGCTACTGAGAGCGCGGTTTCGGTGTTCATTTTTCTGCGATTCTTCTGTCCTGCAATTGTCAGCCCTGAGAATGACGGCATACTTGATTCGTCGCAGATGACGCGTGGTATTCGGCGGTCCCTCCTCCTCCTTGCTAAGATGATACAGAACATGGCCAATGGCAGCCCCGGCTCAGTCAAGCTCACCATTCTGCGAGACCGTCAGGAATACCTGAAGCAGCAAACTAAAATCATGCATCGATTCCTACGAGATGTATCGCACGTGAGTAGCGGCGATGCCACGCCTGCGAGTAATGGACCGGCTGGTGGAGACCAAGCAGATCTCGCCAAAGCGGATGATGCTGCGTCCGTAGCCTCGGGAAAACCGCTTCAGCATGCCGACAAGGTTGCGCTCCATCAGTTCCTTTATGATAACTGGGAAGAGATTCACCACCGAGTCAGCATGGAGCATCGGCGGGCACGGTTGATGTCGCGAGTGTCCCACACGGACTCTGGTAATGGCGGTATGACAGGTACCGGTGTCACATCCCGCGAAGCTAGGTCAAGCAAGGAAAAGACCCAGGAGTCCATTGAAGTCGAGTTCAAGCGACTTAACGGCTTGCTGCGAGAGCTTGGTAGGCCGCCACGCTCTTATGTGTATGAAACACCGCGACTAGATTCGTTTGGTTCCCAGAACGGTCATTCGAACGCGCTACGGGCCGCGCCTGTAAGTCCCGGCGGTGATGGTTTCGTGCCACAGCCGGGAGCAAAGGAGCTCGGCCAAGCGATGGACCGCAAATTCATACACGAAGGAGTTGGATATGACAACCTCCCAATGGTAGTGGTTACGCTAAGGCACTTCTGCCCGGGTGAGGATGATGTGGAAACAGTGTTATTCCGCTATTTACAGCTTTCGCCAGCTTTGAAGTCTAGCAAATGGGGGCTGTTTGTCGACGGCACTGGATTCATCGAGCAGAAGAACTATCCATTGAATCCTTTGAAGTACTCGGACTCAATGCTGCCAGAACGGATCTCCAAGACATGCGTGGGCATCTTCCATTACAACGTTACCACTGATCTGCTCTCCAAACTTCGGCATTGGCTGCGAGGGCAGAACCGTATGGTGCTCGACCAAGCTGTTGTACCATACGCTTTTCTGACACCCTCCACAATCAGCAATATTTTCGATCCCTCAAACTTGGGGCTGGAACGAGACTCCGTTCGGTTGATCAATGACGCCAAATTCACTTTCCCGAATGTGACCCGGGTCACTGAAAAGAAGAACGCTAAGAACATTTCAGTCACGCTCCAGGTTGGCGAGGAATACCTTCAGATATTTGGCTCCAAACCTGTGTACTACATTCCTGGATCTCCAATCTTCACGAATGACTCTTTTCATCTGAGCCGAGTGACCGGGGTGCATGTCACGAACAATACCGGTGTGAGCAACGAATTCACCATTGAGGTCAGTGTAGGCACCGAGACGAAGCAAATTGTGCTAGTGTCGCCAAGAAGACATGACTTTATTGCCGTGGTTCAAAAGGCGCAATCAAAGCTACCAATGACGGGGCCATCCTTGCTGGATAAGATCTTGCGACCTGAAGATGTGATCGGGACCCTGCTCAACATGGGACTTGTGTCGCTGTTGTCGGAGGATCAGGCAGTGCGAGTGGCAGCCTACAGTGTGATCGGCTCCATATCTAAACGGTTCAACCTTGATGTGGGTCGCGAAATTCACCCGCGCAAATGTTTGGGAGTGCCACGCCAAGCTCTGCCGCTCGCCGTCGCAGTGTCCGAGGCACTGGCGCGTGGCAGCCCGGAACTGACGTGGGATTTCCTGAACGATGTGTTCACGGCACATGATAGCATGCCAGCTGACCAGCGGCTTCAAGTCGTACTATACGCTGTGCCGTGGATGTCCAATGTCTACGAGCACATCTACCTTGCGCATGAAGAAAAGGGCCCCGATCGTGTGCGTACTCTGGTGCGTCGCCTGCTTGAGCTGACCTTCCGCTGCGCAGGTTGTGAGTACATGTGCGCGATGCTGAACGTTTGGCCCGCGCTTTGTGCTGAAGATGGTATTGCCGACATCCTCATCGACGAGGTCGTCGCGCTTGCGGCGGGCGGTCGCCTCGAAGGTTCACCAGAGGATGTGGAGGCCCCGATGATGGAAGACGTCATTTCTCTGATCACTTCCTTTCCGACCGTTGGCATATGTGGTCGCGTCATGAAGAGGATTCGGGATCTTCTCATGATGCCAGTGGTTGGTCGCAACATTGCGGCACACCCACGGTGGGAAGAGCTGGAAATCCTCGTCAAAATGGCTGTGTTCTTGACTTTTGAATCTCTGGTAGTGGCGGAGACTTTCCAGCCGGAGATCATGTTCATTGTGACATCGCTCATTGATGTTGGACCCTACAGCTTCAGGGAATCACTGCACAGCCTCCTGGTAAATGTGCTACACGCATTTGAGGGCGGCGCCAAGCTGAACGCGCTGCAAAAGGTCAAGGTGAGCGGCATACTCAAGGACTTACTTTCGCCGAAAGGCAAGCTGTTGTTTGGTATCAACGGTGACAGCAAGCTTCAAGAGCTCGACCACAGCCTAGTACACCGCGTCAGCTACCTGGACAATTGCGCGACAATGCTGCTTGATATCACGGAGAGCGTCGGCACTGTCGAAGAATCCAATATTTGGCGTGCTCGCTGGATGTCATTCATGGTTTCTGCTGCTTTCTCTGACATACCTGCGATGCAAGGTCGCGGTTTGATCGTTCTGGGCTGTTTGGCTAAGACTGTTGTTGAAGACGGGCTGATTCGTCGCGTCCTCCAGTCTTTGTACGACGCACTCTGCCTTGAGGATGTTGTGGTGAAGGAAGAACTTGTTGTGGGGATCATTTTCTGTTTACGCAAGATGGTAGATGGCCTCACAGAACACAGTTACTACACTCACAAACTCTTCTGGCTAGCCCTTGGCATTGTACGGTCCAACTTTGTGTCCGTTTTCACTTATGCCGTGGAGCTGTTAAAGGCTGTTCTACGGGTGATGGATTCCTTTGGATGGTTCCAGGACAGGACGCTATCTGAAGTTGTTTTGCCATCGCGAGAAGAGTTCCTTGCTGAATGGAAGGCTCTGGATGACTATTCGGAGGTACACTTCACTGCCGAGTTCTTTGACGCCGCGGTGTGCGCATCGCTGCTGAAGGGCTTGGAGAACTCTGTCACACGCTCACTAACCCTGAGTTGTTTCGAGACTCTCCTCGAAGTATCTTCCAAGCCTCGGCTCAAGGACATCGGCTCTGTCCCCGCTCCACCCCATGCACCAGATTCGATGTCACTTGCACAGCTCAGCGACTTTGGAGGGTCTGGTAACTCAAGTACAGGCGCAGTCACCACTGGTGCTGGTATTACTGACGACGTATCGGTACAGTCAGGCCTGTCCGAAGGTGGCGCGATGTCACCGGCCTTCAGCCAGAGCCTCTCACCAGTACAAACAAACACACAAACCCCTATGCCTGGTGCGATGCCGGGGGGTTTGACGTCTCCTCCGATGGATCCGGGTCAAGGAGATGACTTCAATTACGTGGTCTATCTGCTTTTCTTGTTCTTCTGCTCCCGCAGTAGCAAGGAGCTCAAAGACTACCTTTGGCTTGCTGGATATCCCGAGGACGAAGTGGACTCGCTTGATCCACACGACGTTCCGGGGGTGATCCAGCGATTTGTGACTCAAGAAACGGAATTCACCCGGATCGTTCTATACCTGGCGGCGCAGCTCTACAAGGCATGTAGCGACGAGGCGATTGAGGCACGCGTCCTCCAGCTTCTGAAGCACATGAGCGCCACGTCCATTGATCACGCTCTGATGGTGTACGGCGAAATCCGTCCAAAGCTAAACGCCGTGTTTTCGACATTTACTTCGCTGCCGCTGCTGGAAGCGTCGCAGCAATTTGGCTATAACGTGTTGCTCAATCAGCGGGCGTTTGTGTCTCGTCAGTCTTTGCACGAGCAGATGCTGAATACTGTTCATGCGGCAGGTTTCGATGGTGCGGCAAAGGCAGCTGGCTTCCTGCCTGGCACAATCGAGGACACCCGCCGGCGAGTGGCGGCGTACCAAGGCCCACTGACACGCTTCGTCAACAAGATAATAGGGGAGGACTACTACTAATGATCACGAAATAGACTCATGAATGCCAATACATACTATACAGGATGCCATAAATATTCACTTCCACTCCTTTTTGTGTAGCCGAAACAGAAGCATTGCTGCGCGTGCGTCCTCAACAGACGAGTGTTCACTGCCCTGGATGTCTATGCCTAGGATTTCCTTTGCGAGCTTCTTGAGCCCTGGTGACCTCCCCTTTGCTAGTTTGCGAAATGGTTTGTGTTTGGACGTGTCGCGGATCATTGACCGAGGGTGGCTCAGCATCAGTGCCTCAAGGTCGTTGTGAACGGCATGGCCAACAATGATGCGATCCTTGAGAATGTCTGCGACCTCCTGCTGCACTTTCTCAAACGTTTCTGCATTGGTCATGTCTTTGGGAGACACACCGCTGACCCATGTGCGCCAGTCGGTGACTTTCTCCTTGGGCCGAACAAACTTGTCCATCAGCAGATAGCCGTAGTAGTTTACGATCGATACCCGGGCAAGAGCTGACCGGGCACCCTCGAACCCGACGCCGACAAACTCGCAGTCGATGGCGACATATGTGCCGATGTCTTTCTGGCGAGGGGTATAGACCTTTTGCGTCAGTGTTTGGGGTGTCTGGGCGCCGTTTGCTGGTTCTGATCCCACTCCGTAGGCACGCTTGACGTCTTCCAGTGATATGTCGTTGTCCTCTGCGAAGAGAGCCAGCGATGCTGCGCTATACTTTGACTCCGGTCCCGATGCCTTGGTCGCCTCCTTTGGTTCGTGGCCTGCCTTTGGTTCGGACTGCCGTCTCCTGCTGCGGGGTTTTTTGCTGATCCGGCCGCCCTCTGTCTTTCGGAGCTTCTTCTGGAGCGCACGCCAATTCGACGACAGCCCTGTGAGCTCGTCGGGCATCGGTGGTTGTTCGTCGTCGTCGCGCCGTAAAATATTCCGCGCTGGGCTCACCACCTGCGATGTGGGCTCACGACATATCGTCTCACGACCTGTGGGCTCACGACCTGTAGAGATCAAAGATTGGGCTCACAACCTGACAACTGAGCCGCATCGCCATCTCTGGCGGCTACACCATGAAACGGGGAGGCGAGAGGCACGGCAGCGAGAACGCGAAGCGACAGAAGACGGAGCCCAGCGGCCCGATGGACCGTGCGTCCGCAATCAAGCAGGCCAAGGAGCGGGCAAAGGCTCTGGCTGCCAAACGTGCCGCGGAGAGAGCCGCCAAGCGCAGCGACAGGAAGACGCCCGATCCGCGGAGCGAGACTCCTCCTGCGGGTAGCAAGCCTCGTCACGTCGTTCCAGACGACACTGGGAAAGGTTTGAGGACCGCCGTGCACCCGCTGCTCGCTGACGCGCTCAGCAAGCCACAGGAACCGCAAGAGATCAAGAATCCATATCTGGTGGCAGGGCGCGAGGCAGACGGTGCGGACGATGAGAACCCGTACTACGACCCATCGCTCGCAGCAAGTGCGTCCGCGTCGCGTCGGGGCCGCATGCTTGTATTCAACGAGCCCGGCAAACACGTTCGACGTGCCGAGGACGCTCGCAGAGCGGCCGAGCTGGAGGCCTTGAAGCAGCGAATGGAAGATGAGCGCAAGAAGGTAACTGGAGAGGACTTGGCCGATGTCATTGAGAATGAGCGTGCCTACAAGGAGGCCTCACCTCCGCGAGTCGAGTGGTGGGACGAGCCACTGCTCAAGGAGAAAACTTACAAGCTAGTGTCTGAGAACGATGATTCGAACGTTTTGCTGACCGGTGACGACAGCATCATCACACCCTACATACAGCACCCTGTGCTCATACCCGCTCCATGGGAAAAGAACGCCCCGCCCCCCAAGCCACTGTATTTGACGAAGAAGGAGATGAAACGGCTGCGAAGAAACGAGCGCGCAGAGC
>JANJPH010000244.1:0-15712 GCA_030407195.1 [Candida] tunisiensis
GCGACGTCCGCCGGGCGTGACCTGTAGGCTGCTCCAGCTCGGGGGCGGTGAGGTCCTCGGGTTTTTTTTTTTTTTTCGCCTCCGGGCTCGCGCTGCCGGTGCGCTGCTCCTCTGTCAGCGGGCGCTTCTGTGGCCTCTCCATGGCGGCGGGCAGGGCGGTCCGGCGTGGAGGGGGCGTCGTCGTGGCGGAGCGGCTCCGCTAAGCGCCGCCGCCGCGGTGGCGACATGCTCTGCGGGTTAGGGCGCCAAGGGTTGCGGCACGTGATCTTGCGCTGCACGTGACCTGCGAGGCTTGCACGTGACAGACAGCGGCGCATACAGCTCCCACGTTCGTGCACGTGGGGGTCGCGAGCAGGATATCGGAGAGGCGAGCCAGCGCCGCCGTCTGCGCCCCGGCCGCACCGCCGACGCTCGTGCCCAAATCGGGCCCGTTTGACAGATACCGGCCTGAGATCTGACAGTGCGAACAATCCGATTGCTGATGGTCTGTGTGTTACCAAATCTCCCGCTGTGCCTGTCAATGTGCGATGCTATCGCCAAGCGGGCCCGATCGGTGGCCCATGCCTCGATACCCGCTGGCAGGCCGGCCGGTCTGTGCGATCGGCGCCGGCCAGAATCGCTGTTGCCACTCTGGGACGTCTGCCGACTGTCATCGGTCCTTGACAAGTGGTCCGCACCGACATGGCATATCTGGCACAGGCCCATAAACACAGCCTGCCAGACAAGTGGGCCACGGCCCGCGCAGACATGGCCCACTTGGTGCGGGCCCACCTGACATGCCTGGCACAGGCCCGTAAACACACGCCTACCAGACATGCCCGGCACCCATAAACACTGTCCACCCGACAAGGTCCCCACACACGGCTACCAGTCCACAACAGGTCTACCCCAGACAATTTCCGAGCACACGGCCACCACGGCTACCCGTCCAAGGTCACACGGCCTACCCGACGCCGCTGCGACGCCGGCGCCCAGCCAATAATCCCCCTCCCACGCGCCTGCCGGTCTCACACAACGCCGTTGGCGGGGCGCAAGCAGGCATGGGCCATTTCCCGCGCAGAGACACACGTCTGCACATCTAACACACTCATTAATTGTCCTGCCCTGTGGCTGCCATGCAATGTATGACGTCGTGCGCGTGCCCGCCAAAAAAAATCTGACACCGGCATAGCCGTTATTAGAGATCCCTGCGGGACTCGAACCCGCAATCTCTGCCTCCGGAGGGCAGCGCCTTACCTTTAGGCCAAGGGACCGGAAATTTTACTTTCCACTTTCGGAAACCCGTACCTACACCGCGGTCCAGTCGGGCCGCAGTTTTGTGGTGTTTTGCCGTTTTTGCCGCTTTTTTACTGCGTTTTGCCGTGTTTCGGCTTCGATATTCAGTAATTGGCCCGTTCCGCGGGCTCAATCTCCGTCAGAGGGTGGATCCTCGACATACTCACTCTGTCGCCCGTCACCCCTACAACCGGTTCATCTCCAGCATGGTGGACCATGGCGCGGCCGGTACGGCCCACAAGGACCCTCGCGCAGCGCACTCGACGTGTGCTGCACCACCTACGACCTGCGCAAACATTCCGGCCGCCACCGTATAGAATCATGCAATTTGCTCCGTCATAGCCACCACTCAGCGGAAGCCCCGAATTAATTAACCTCAGTCCGCTCAAATTCAAAATGCCGTACCACAGGCGCCCTCCTTGCAATGGCATGCTCGTCCGCCACCAAAGTACGTCCTCCCGCCACCGAAGAGGCCTGTTTCACATCCAGAGCCATATCTATTGTACATACGTTCAGCTGTAGTCCTCGTCATCCGACTGCAGATATTCTGCGTAGTCGTCGGCAGACGCGAACGTCGGGAGGTCCTTCAGCTTCTGGCGCTTTGATTTCTTCTCGGCCTCGTCCCCGAGTGCCCGCTTCTGCCCCAGCACCTCAATCTCCGCGTCGCTAGAAACAACCGACTCGTCGTCCGAGCCGCCAGGCAGCTCAGCCGACTCAGCAGAGCTCTCCTCATCAGACAGCGAAAACGCTTCCTCATCCGCTGAGAGCACAGCATCTTCGTCGGCAATGCCCTCTACATCGACATCGCTGTCGCTGTAGTCGGACATGTCACTGAACCCGACCTCGTCACCAGAGCTCATTTCCTCCAGGTCTGGCTGAGACTTCACCATTGCGTCCCAAATCTCCGACTTGCTGAGCTCGCCTGGTGCAGCGTCGTCCCCTGCCGCCTTCTCTGGAGCAGGTCCCTTCTGTCGCCGACTGAAATACTCGTAAAAGAAGCGCTCACCGACATCGATATCGTCAATGCTCTTGCCTGCCACATCCACGTTGATGGGCCGCTCGCCTGTCCGCGAAGACTTGACGCCCACGATCAGATCCCTCGACTCCAAGCCCGCCAGTGGCTGCATGATGCTGCCACCGCGCGTCGACGCTTGCTTCTTCGGATTCTTGTATACAAACCGGTCGAGAAAATGGCTCTGCGTGTGAAGTGCAAGATCCGGCTTGGCCGGCTTTTCAGCAGAAGCGTCATAAAACGAGGATGCATACAGTGCAACCGTAGGATGATAATGATTCAACAACGGCAGTATCTCCCACAGTGGTGCATGCTCTGCGTTGGCGTGCGCTGGGTCCCGCTTACGACCATCGTAACAGCGCTCGTTGGTCTTGTCTGCCTCCTTGGAGCCATTTTCCAGCGAACGAGCACCACTCGGCTCATCATCGGAGTCTGGTGCATCCTCAAACCGCTCCTCTTCGTCGTCGTGGCTGCTGTCCAAGAGTGTGCGAATTGCAGGCGTCGTCTTCTCCAGCTCGTTCAATAGGTAGATAATACCAGCAACAACGCCAAAATTGAGCCACCCGTCTGCAGCTTGGATGAGCCGCTTCACGAAAGCCTTCACGCGAGCAATGTTGAGGTCTGCCTTGAGAGCCTTGAATAGAAGGTTCAAGTACAAGCCTTGCTTCGACGACGTGAGAAGCCTAGAGTCGAAGAGGCTCTCATACAGTGTGCGATAGAAGCGATCTGAAACCACCTGGGTGCCCTTTGAGATTTGAAATAGAAGGATCAACGCTTGCACAGATGTGTTGAAGTTCGCAGAGTGAGTGATTCGATACAACGTATCGAGGTGCGGCCCCAACGCCTCTTCAGTAAGGTCACTGAACGGATATGCTCTGTTCAGCCCTGTGAGGATAGCAGAGGTCAGTTTGGCATTAGCTTCCTCGGCCGCCACCTCTGACGTCTTCGCGACCTGCTTAGAGCCTCCCTTCTTGCCCTTTGCATCTTTCCACCGAGGCTTCTTCTTTTTCTTGCGCGCCTCAGCCTCTTGTTTAGCTATTTCGTCAGGATTGTTGTTGTGGCGATCCTCTGCAAGCATGCGCTCGAAAACAGTCAAATACACCTTGACGAGTCGACCGGCCAGGTCGCTCTCGCGCGATGTCAGAATCGTCTGATTTAGTGTGATCATGGAGTAGTAGCGTGCGTAGTAGCCCGCGCCCGGTCGCAGCACCAACTCCGAGACAGCGTCAACGATGACTCTCTTCATGGCTGGGTGTGCCTGCTCAAGCCGCAAAACAAGGTGCGAAGTCCGTGATGCCACCTTGTTGTCGCTGTCGCCGAGCTTATTCACGCCTAGACGCAGCAGGTTCACCTCTTGCTCTGGCTTTGCAGTGAGAAGATCGAAAAAGTGTCCAGTCATAGCGAGACGGACATGCGGCACGGTGTCGTGGCTCAGCGTCTCCATCGCTTGCAGCAACTCGAAATAGAATCCCTTCAACCAGTCCTCGAAAGCCCATACAACCAGACGCGCGAGAGGTGTGTGCGATGTCACGGGCTGGCTCTTGAACCAACGCAATTTGCGGTCGGGGAGCACGCCATTGACAGCGAGATCTTTCAAAGCTGCAACACCCTGCATAGCCGCGTCGCGATTCTTTTTTTTACACAGTCCAAGTAGTGCCTCCAAGCTTTTCATATTGTGAAGCGGCGATTCTTGAACCATCAGGGTATACGCACCGATCTTGTCGCTGAGAGTACCGGCCGACGTGATTTGTGCCAGGAACTTTCTCTGTGAGTCGCCCTCCTTCGCACGGTAGCTTTCGTTCTCCCGCGCCAGTGCCTCCTTTGCGTGAACAAACTGGCGCTCCAATAGAACGTCGCTGAGTGCAGAATCATCTTGTGCGACAGGCACTTCCCCCTCGATGTTGTACCAGTCCGTCCGGGGCAACACACTCAGGCCCTTGAGTGCAGGATCGGGCACTTGCGCCACAACATCCTGCGTCGTGCCGTCCTCGCCAAACTTCACATGTTTCGTGTCCTTCTGTGCCTGTGAAACCTTTTCTGCACTTTCCTCCGGATCTTCTTTCTCATCAGTAGCGGACTCGCTGTCTGACACGACCGAAACGCCTCCGTCAAAACCAAGCGAGGCGTAGAAGTCTGACAGTTCTTTGGCAGCGACGTCCTTACCGCCGGATGCCACCTCGACCTCAGACTCGCTACCAGAGTCCTCAACTGCGCCAACGAGCTCTAGATCTTCGGCAGAACCGCCGAGTGCCTTGATCTCACGCTCCAGAATGTCCCGAGTTGATTGACCGTTCCGTTCCTTCGTCTCGACTTCACGGTTTTGAGCTGTCTCCTTTTGTGCTCCTTTTCTGCGCCCTTTTTTCCCCGTCACCGGCCGGCCTTTGCCGGACTGGCCTTTGGCCTCCAGCTTGGACCGAATGGCAGCCCCAAGCTTCGACAGATCCGAGGTGTCTGCCATGGTATTGTGCAATGGTCTCTTCGGCCAGAAACTTTTCAGCCGCACGAAACAGGCTCACGTGACCCTCTTCGCTGACCTACAGGAAATCTGTTTATAGAAGAACTGTTAAGAACAAACCTCTATCTTCATTCCCAAAGACATAACACGCGATTAACCTATTTACTGAGCCGAGCCGTAGCCCTCGTCAAGCTCCATGTCGAATCCCCCAAAGTGCGCCCCCATTTTCACGCACGCATGCACCAGCTCCCTCCGCTTCGTCAGGGAGAGTCCTTCACGCTCGCCTTCTTCCGAGCCAATCCATACCCGACAGACTGCTGCCAGCTCCTCAAGCTTCTCCTTCACTGGCGTCGTGAACGGCTCTCGCCGTAGCTCTTGCAGCATTGTGAACAGCGACACAAACGCGAGGAGCCCGACCCCACCGCCTGTCACTTGCAAGCGCCGAACGAGGTCGAGCACCTGTATTGGATGATCGCGCGACAAGTAGCATAGCACCAAAGCGCAATGGACAGCTGTCTGGGAGTCTTTGCTAATGGCACTGCTTTGTAGCGCAATCGGTGCTTTCCGCAGAGTTTCCTCCGACGCATCGCTCTCGTACCGCTCCGTTGGGTCACTGTCCGAGCTTTCCAGCCCCGAGTTCTCGTCTGACCCACTGCTTTCGGAGCCAGATGCAGAGTCTTGAAGAGTGCCATTCTCAAGGGGATCTGTAGGGGTATCGTCAGCTGCTGCAGCTGCCGCAGTCACAGTCACGGTCGAAGCAACGGCATCGTTTGCACCCACGAGAGACATGCTCTGTTCCTCACGGATGGTCTCCATTGCCCGCCGAACGTAGGACCCATCCTTCTGGCCCAAATGGACGGCTTCCGCGACGTAGACTCGACGACGTGCGACTGTGTTGGGCGGCGCCACCGAGGCAGCACGCTCTAGCTCGTTGAAGTTAATCTCACCACACTCTAGAAGTCCTACCAGCAGGTTGTGGAGCAGAAGTGACGAGTACCAGGCAGCCAATGCATCAAGTGGAGATTTGATGCTTGGGTCGGTCACAACAGACTCAAATCCCTCGTCGCCGACCCCCAGAGTGCATCCAACACTGCTCTTGCGGCCATAGGCAAAGTTGCAGAGTCGCTGGATCACGTCGTCTTGGAAAACTGACTTGTTAGGGCATTGCAGGAGGGCCACAAGGTGGCGCGGCAGGTCCTCCTCTCCCTGAGAGCCTTGCACTGCAGCAAGTCGTTTTGCCTGTTGCCAGTATCGTGCACTGAGACGATCGGCAAGCCAGTCAAGTGAAGGATAGTCCCGCAGCAGCACTCGCACATGGATGGAGCGGACCATGGCGCGACGCGGAGAGCTAGGCAGAGCAAAGCTAGACAGCAACGTGAATAGTAGGCGAAGCACAGAACACTGGGGGTCACCACCGCACAATTGGACGTCAATTGCCCGACGCCACGACACTTGCTGCGACACATCGCAAGTAACACCCAGTGTACCCAGATGGTCTGCAATGAGTTTCACACCTGAGTGACCCACGAGAGAAACCATTAAAAGCTGATAAACCAGGCCCAAAAGGCGTGGCACGAACGACCACACCGACACTGGGACTGCCAGATCACGGGTGTTTGTCAGCCACGAAAGCTGACGAATCGTGTTGACATTCTGCGAGTTGATGAGGTAGAGGCGGGGGGATGCTGCAGACATGGAGCTGAGCCGTGCCCGTAGGGCCTCAGCCGCCGTCTTTGCGTCGCCCTGCGTCCGCACTGTACTGTCAAACAGGCGTGGGAACAGAGCAAATGCAACACACGTCACGACCATCACCGCCTTCACGACGTACAAGAGAGGTCCTAGGTGCGGCACAGTGCCGAGCCCCAAGCCGCCCGGGAACATCCAAGAAAGCGGCAGAGCGCTTAGTCCACGCATGCCGCCATCATCACCACCACTGCCCACCATACCCGTTGCCATAAGGCCGGCCATGGAACCCAGCATGATGCGAGACATGGTATTGGCATGCTGAGGATGCGGCGGCTGTGCTCCGTGGTGCGGGTCCATCATGCCGGCGCCCATTGCCGGATGTGCGCCCGGCTGGGTAGCAGACTGTGGCCGGTTGCCAACGAACTGGTCGTAGGCCGAAGCCGGCGCACCAACATTGAATGCACCGGAGCGCAGCTCCTGGTTTTCTTTCATGAGCATCTGGTTGCGCTTCTGAAGATGCAGAATATACTCTGTTGCTTTGGTGAGGACGGTGGCCTTGTTAAGCTTCTTTGCCGGCTTGAGGCCGTCCAGATCGTCAGGATTCTCGTCACCATTGACGAGGCACCGCAGTGACGGAACGCAGTCACGCAGAGCGATTATCTTGTGGTTGATGTTGTTTCGGTATCGCTTTTCGATCATATTATGGTCCGACTTCTCCTTCTTTGGTTTCCGGACACGCCCATTAGACGTGTCTACGCCAAGCACAGGCGATACTGCTTTGGACACGCTCGAACTGGCTGAGGTATTGCTGACCGCCTGCAGCTGGGGGCTGAGCGAACCCTCCTTACCGGTGGAGTCGCTGGTCGTACTGTCCATGCTTGAGGTGCGAGGCTTCTTCAGTGGCGGTTCAGGTGGCGCCGCAGTCCCGTCAAGGTTGGCCAAGAAAGCGGCACCAGTGTCCTGGGAAAGAAGGTGGAAGGGGTTCTCTGCGCTTTCTTCCTGTTTGATGTTGGGCATCCCAGAAGGAAAGCCAGACTGCTCCGAGCCGGTGCTCTTCTGTGACTGCATGGTGTGGACATAGGGTGGTGTCGGGTAGGACTTCGAGAGCGGGGCACCCTCTTCAGGGATCTGCTGAGGCGCCTGCTGGGGTGCAAACAAGGGGTAGTTGCCGTAGATTGGCTGGTCCGAGAGAATAGACAGTGGGCTTGAAGTGTCTGAGTTGTGTGTTCCTTGATTCATGACAAAGTCAGCGGGGTTGCCAGAGGCACCCGCATTAGGGGGTGTGGTGCCCGTTGCACCGCCAACAAGGGCGCCGTCGACCGAGAACGCGCGACCATAGCCGCTGAACATGTCTTGCCACTCGTCGTGCTGCGGCGAGCTGTCAGTCGAGCCCATGCCCATCTGCTGGCTGAGAATGTCCTGAGGCGAGGGCGTGTGGTTAGCAGGGGCGGCACCGCCACCGCCGAGAGAGTCGACGAACGCTGAGCAGTCGTCAAAATCGAAAGGTAATGCCTCCTCCATCTGCGTTAGCTGCTGACATCCGCGATATGTCGTGCTCAGTCCTCCATCGGAGAGCCGGAGCCGTCAGCGTGCCAGGCCGTCCGTCACAGGCGAAGACTGGCCGCCATGAAGGCGTCCTAATGCCATCATCGGGAGGCATGCCAGGCCATGCCAGCCACAGCTGTCCGATGCTTGCCCTCAACGTACGTTTCTTGTGGTGGCTGCCGAAAAGACCTCCCAGAGGCCGTTGCTGGTATATGTTATGGAGCCAGGGGGACACGCACGCCGCCGTTCCGAACAAGTTTTCCCCCCCGTGCAATGCGTTCTTGTCAAAAGTGTCACAGGCTGTGTTCAAGATGGCCTGATTTCGACCGCGCATATCGGAAGTCACGTGGGCTGCAGCTCCTGCCCCATGAAGGAAACGAACGCGGCCCGTTGCGCCACAAGCGGAAGGAGGCCGGCACGGCGGCCGGCGCGCCTCCTCGGCCACCTGGCGTCTGGCTCGCCCGCCGGGCTGTTTTTTTCCGTTCCGCCACGCGACGCCCTTTCGTCTGCTTCCCGCCGTGCATCCCGGAAACACACCATTATGTGCCGCCGTTATGCGATCGACTCCACTGCCAGAGGTCACAGCCCGACGGTGACTCGCCGTCGGCCCGGGCCGTCCCGCAGTGCCTCGGGCGGCCCGGGTCTCAGTCGCCGAGGGCTGCGGCACAGCGGCGTTTCGGGACCCGCGCGTGCGTCGGCCTGTTGCATCGCCTCGTGCCCCACTGTGGCGGGCCGGGCCAGTCCGGACGCCCAGGCAGGCGACCGGGGGGAGGCGCCCGGTGGGACGGCCAGCTCGTTGGCACGACAACGGCGTTGGGGGGCAAATGGCGTGTCATGTGCTACGGTCACGTGACGTGAATTTTTCCTCACGTGACAATCGCTCACGTGACCATAAAGTTTTGGCCACCGCATTGCGGCTCACGTGAGGGCGTTGCCACAATGCTTGGGACCGGTCCAGGCCGTGCCGGAGCCGGCCCGGCAGGACATAGCGTGCACAGGACGAGGGTCAGAAGCAGGCCGCGAGGACGGCAAACGCGCCCCGCGGCCGGACACGACAGCACCCCTCGCCCTGCTGGCGCCCACCCGCCACCGCGCCACCCGCGCGCCGCCTCGCGGCAGGCGCTCGGCCAAGGGGCCCGCTGACATAATCCCGCGCTAAGATTACGTGATCACGTGTCATCACCTGACGTAAAAATAAACCCGCCCGAGTTACCCGGTGTACAAGTTTTTTTGTTCTCAAAAGTTCCAGCTAAGGCCCAAAAAGGATCCGGAGCTGGCAAGGGCGAGTTTTGCATCCGCTAATAGAGACGACTGCGACGACCTAGCATCCACCGGCGTTTTCTTCATTTGCACATACCACCATGGCTCTCAAGCGCATCAACAAGGAGCTCCAGGACCTGGGCCGGTGAGTACCTGCGTCGAGATCAGGTGGCAGGCGGCCGGGCGGCCCCCTCGTCGTTTTTGTGGTAACGGCTGCTAACCCAGAGACCCCCCGTCCAGCTGTAGCGCTGGCCCTATCGGCGACGATCTGTTCCACTGGCAAGCAACCATCATGGGCCCCGCCGACAGCCCCTACGCAAGCGGCGTGTTCTTCCTCAGCATCCACTTCCCGACCGACTACCCATTCAAGGCACCCAAGGTCACGTTCACCACACGCATCTACCACCCAAATATCAACAGCAACGGCTCCATCTGCCTTGACATCCTCAAGGAGCAGTGGTCGCCGGCACTGACCATCTCGAAAGTGTTGCTGAGCATCTGCTCCATGCTGACCGACCCCAACCCAGACGACCCCCTGGTCCCCGAGATCGCCCACGTCTACAAGAACGACCGCCAGCGATACGAGAACACCGCCAGGGAATGGACCAGGAAGTACGCCGTCTAATACAGCGTTGTATTTATTGTGTGTGTGTGTTTTTGCCACTGTCCGCAACGGGCAGCGCGATTCTAATGTAGACATGTTCCCCCCCGGCCCGTTTACCCGGGCCTAGGCGCAGGGCCTCGAGGAGGCGGTGGGCTGGAAGTGACGAAATCCATTGTTGCGAGATCTCCAACTGACTGGAGCGACGGTGAGCGCCACGGCCATTGGCGTCCCTGGACCGGACTCTAACGCAGAAAAAATGTACGGCGGGTACGGACAGGGCCAGCCGGGCCAGCAGCCCGGCCACGGGCCCCCTTACCAGCAGCAGCAGCCGTATCTCCAGGGCCAGCCCACCGGATACATGCCCCAGGCCGGCCCAGCGCCACAGGGATACATGCAATCGCAGCCAACTGGCTTCCAGGCCCAGCCAACAGGCTTCCAGGCCCCCGGCCAGCAGTCTGGCTTCCAGACGGCCTTCCAGGGACCCGGAATGGCTGCGCCCGGCTCCCAGGGAAGCACGGGCATGCCACAGCCCGGCCAGGCGACCGGCATCCCCAATGTCGGCCAGGCGTCCGGCAGCATGCCCAACCTGGGCCAGGGCGCGGGCAGCATGCCAAATCTCGGCCAGTACCCGACCGGCGGCCCAATGATGGGCGGGCTCCAAGGCCAGATGACCGGCTTCCCTGGCCAGGCCACCGGCCAGACCATGGCACAGTTCAGTCAGCCGCAGACACAGTTCCCTGGCCAGACGACCTCGCAATCCCAGCCGCAGCAGACCCAGAACCAGGCCCAACAGAGCCAAAGCCAGGGCGCTGACGTTCATATTCCAAACATCCGCTTGTCGTTCATCACAGCTGACGACCAGCAGAAGTTCGAGCAATTGTTCAAGAGCGCGCTGACAGACAAGCGAAGCCAAGCGGTGTCAGGCGACAAGGCTCGTGACATCCTGCTTCGCTCAAATCTCTCGCCATCCATTTTGACAAACATCTGGGAGCTCAGTGATACGACCAAGAGTGGCGCACTTTTGTTTCCAGAGTTCGCACTGGCAATGTATCTGTGCAACCTGGCGCTCAAGGGCACCCCGCTGCCAGCTAAGCTGCCGGAGAAGATTTCCAACGAGGTGTCCTCTGTGGTGGACATCATATCCTTTAGTGTGCCAGACGATGCTCCACCACCGCCACCACCGCGCACGAACGTTCCAGAGTTCAACCAGTCTCAGACCCAGACGTCGCAACAGCCGTCTCAACCCCAACCATCGCAGCAGTCACAGCCCCAGCAGCAGCCATCCAACCTGGATCTTCTACGAAGCCTTGCATCACAGCCGACGGGCTACTTGCAGCCGCAGCCAACGCAGTTCTCTCCACAGGGGACAGGCTGGGGCATGCCGAGCATGGCGACGGGAATGGGCATGGCCCAAGGCGCGTCAACAAGCCTGGGCACCATGGGCTCGCAGAGCACTGGCAACCTGCCGGGCATGAGCCAGCAGCAGACTGGTCTACCGGGCGGGCCGATGCAGCCTCAACAAACTGGCCTACAGCCGCTGACTGCAATGCCAACTGGCAAGCCAGGCCAGTGGGGTTTTACCAACGCACCTGCACCGGGTATGGATGCATTGCGTGATCGCTTCATGCCGCAAACTACTGGTGGAGGCACCCAGATGGCCCCAATGGGCGGTTTCACCACCGCTGGCCTCGAGGGAAATGCGAAAGTGGAATGGGCGATCACGAAGGACGAAAAGCGAACTTACGATAAGATTTTTGCCGCCTGGGATCAGGGATCGAAGGGCTACATCAAGGGCGACACCGCAATCAAGGTGTTCACTCAATCTGGGCTCAATCGAGGTGATCTGGAAGCCATTTGGACTCTTGCTGACTCCAATGATAAAGGTCGTCTTGACAGAGACGAGTTTGCGGTTGCCATGCATCTCATTTATCGGCGCCTCAATGGTTACGACATTCCAGCAAGACTGCCACCTGAGCTTGTGCCTCCCTCGCACAAAAACCTCAGTGATTCCGTGTCGCGGATCAAGTCATATTTGAAATCTGAAAAGACTGGGAGCCCTGGGTTGTCACCTCAGGGCACCGGATCTCCTACCAACGACGCTGGCGTCAGCTACACCAAGAGCCGCTCCTTTAAGAGCTTAGGTCTAGGGGCAGGCAGGAAGGATGCAGCGGTCTTCAAGAACGACGATGGTGAGTTCGGTTACAAATCCTCTGCACGCCATCGCTCGCGTCGGAAGGACGCGAAAGGACCTGGATCGGAGCCGAGCAGTGGTGGCGCGAGCACCCTGGCAGAGCTGAAAAAAGCTGTTCATGAAAAGCAAATCCTGTTGGATGCGATTGACGCGGAGGACTCGGAAAATGCTGGCGCTGTGGAGGCGATGGAATCGACGGATCGTCGTCGCATTGCTGACCTGATGGACGAGATCCGACAGGTACAATCAGAGATCTCTGCTCACCCGGACGTGAAGCTGCTCGAGGTTGCTACTGGTCACGATGGCCGTCGTCAGCTACTTCGGCAGCTGAGCTCCCACACTGATCGTTTGCCTCAGCTTATCGACGCTGTCAAAAAGGCAGATTCGGAGCTCTCTGATCTCAAACTCCAATTGTTTCAGCTGCGCTTCCGCAAGGAGCATCCTGGACTAGAGCTCCATGGTTCTGGCGCAGGGGGTGTGATGACGAAAGCTGAGCAAGCACGGGCCAAGAAAAAGGCTCAAATGCAAGCTCGGATGGCAGAACTAACTGGCAAGCCGGCCAGCGGGAATGCTGCATCAGAGTTTGAGCAATTTGAGCGACAGTTGGCTGAACAAGAAAATGCGGTGGCCGAAGAGACGTCACGAAACAATCGTCTCATCCGTGATGTGGAAGAAAGTGTGTTGCAAACCAAGCAGGAACTCGAGGGGCAATTGCGAGAGACGTCCGAGGATTCTAGGCGTGAGCGTGACACCCGTCGTTTTGTGCATGGGGAGGATGTCGAGGACGAAGTTAGAGACTTCATCAAAAGCTTACGGCCTAAAGAGGGACCGAAGGAAGCTCGCAGACCAGCAGTCGAGTCCAACACTCCGGCAGCCACTGCAGCCGGCAGTCACACTCACCATGAGCAGCCTGCACGGGAGGCTACTGCGTCGCCGCGTAGGACCGCAGAGGAACAGGCCGCATACGTCAAGGCGGAGGCCAAACGACGCATGGAGGAGAGATTGGCAAAGATGGGCATTGTTCGTAAGGCTTCTGGATCGTCGGCCTTTGAGGCCCCGAGCCCCGGTGTGTCTCCTCAGCCAAGTGGACAGGCTGTAGCGCAGCCCAAAGGTCCTGTTGACGCAAAACCAGTTGAACAGAACCTACCAAAGAAAGTTCCCCCTGCGCCGCCGTCCCGAAAGCCTAACGCTACGTTATCCCCGCCTCCTAAACAGTCGCCTGGTATTGTCTCTCCATCTTCTGGTACAGCATCTTCAGGCAAAACATCCCCTTCCATAATCACCTCGCCGCAACCAGCGCCGCCAGTCAGTCGGGGCCGGCCAGCCGACTCTGAGTCCGATTCTGACGATGCCGAAGAGCAGGAGCTACTGCGTCAAAAGGCGGAGCAGGAGGAGAGGCTGCGACGCCTCGAGGAGAAGCAAAAGAAGCGTAAAGAAAAGGAGGCGCGATTGGCTGCTCTGCGAGCCGAAATGGAGGCCGCGAAGGAACGAGAACGGAGTCTCATGAGCGGTGACACTGCTGAAAGACGAGATGGCGATGTCAATTCCCACGAAACTAGGCGGGAATCGCAGCCCATTGCACCACCACATCATGAGGCGCAGACAAAATCAGTTCCCCAAGCTCCTCCCGTCCCTCCCGTGTCTCAGGCGCCTCCGGAGCCGCGGCAGTCGGAAGTTGTGGCGGCGGAGCCGAAGGCCGATCAGGGACGCGAGAGCAGTGATGAGGATGACTTCGTTGATGCCGAAGCACAGCCCGAGGCTCCGCCGCAGCGGAAGCTTTCGAACAACAATCCGTTCTTCAAGCAAGGGGTTCCTGCTACTGCCAAGCCGGATGGACCAAAAGACACTAACCCTTTCCTTAGGAAGGACCTCAGCCAGACAGCATCTAAACCTCCTCCTGTTGATCTAGCTGAGGCTGCTCGTCAACGCACAGCACAGCGTGGCGAGCTGTCGCCTGATGATGGCTGGGGAGCGGACTCTGAGGACGAGGACTCCTCTGATGACGATTTGAGCTCCCGTCGCCGTGGCGGCGCGGAGGCACTGGCGTCTATGCTGTTCCGCGGCATGGGCACACCCCGTCAGCTGCAGTCCCCCGGCCCTGATGTGAATGCGCAGCCCGCAGAAGCCGCTAGTAACGCGCAGTCAGCCCCTCCGGCGCCACCTGTCCCTGGGTCGGCACCTCCGCCTCCACCTCCAGCACCTCCTGTCCCTGGCTCGGCCCCTCCTCCCCCACCGCCCCCGCCTCCTTCGTCAGGTGCACCACCTTTACCTGGCGGAGCCCCGCCACCACCGCCACCTGGCGGGCCTCCTGTGTTTGGTGCACCGGCACCAGCGTCAGCTGGTCCCTCGGACGCTGATAGACCGGCGCAGCCTCCACCTGATGTTGGTGGCGGCCTCTCTGCTCTGTTGGGTCAGATTCAGCTTGGCACATCTCTACGCAAAGTCGACCCATCGCAGCAGAAAGTCGCCAGTGGGTCCACCGTTGGCAGGGTCCTATGAGCAAAAAGTTTAGATTTACGTACAATAAATCCGACGCGAGTAGACTGCGGAGGTACGTCCGCCTCATCCAGGTGCTTCTTTGTCGTGTGAAGACAAGTTGTGATTGACGTGTTGTAACGCAAAAGTTCGAATCATATCGGCGTCAATGAGGTGATCCAATCTAGTGGCATGTTGCCAGCTCGTCTCAGCGCTAGCTGGGCAGACAGCTGTTCTTCCTTTTACGGTGCGCCCATGAACCAAGACACGGAGGAGAATGGGTTGGATATTGCTGTCACTCTGCTAAGTACAACCTCGCGAACGGCCGCCACACCTTGAGCGAAGCTGTCACAGCCGACATCGTTTGGTGACCCGAGGGACCACTCAACATGGATCCATCTAACATGGATCAGGATTCGAGCCCTGCCGTCCCTAATATACACAAACCGCAGCCGACGGTGTACAGAACGCCATGAATGACGCTCATACCCCGTGTTCTTTAATTTTCCCGGCGTACCCATGTCATCATGGTTTGCGCCATCCGAAGAGTGCATACGGGCCCAAGATGGCGACTGTTCTTACCTCGAATGAACTCACTCCTGCGAACCTGATCCTCTATCACACCTTCGTGCGCGTTCCCCTTCGATTTGAGTGTCCCGTCGCTCCATGAAAAACCCCATTGACAGCAATGTGTTGCAATGATACACGCCCTGAGCAAGCGTATACTTAACACGAAGCTGATGGCAAAAAAAAAAGACATTACAGGGAGCTAGAGTGAGGATGAACTGAATCTCTATTTGTGATCCGCGGTGTGAACTAAGCTGGGAGCCCTTTTTCTTCAAGCTGTCATTGTCCGTCCCCCCTCCAATGACAATCAATCTATTTTACGTCTTCACCCTAACTGGTGGCGGACGGGGTTTCCCCAAAGTCTAGTTAAGAGAAAATCAAGAATTTGGCGCGTTGCGCCTGTGGTTCCCTGTTAATCCAGGACCCGCCCTCTTCCGTCAACCTTGAGTGCACTCCGTGAAGGTCTGTGTGACCCACACGCCGGCCAGTCCCGAAGGCCACGCCGGTTGGTTGACGGTTTGGACGGCATTGGTGTCTCTGATAGGTATTTAGCCTATCCTGCCCGTTGTGATATCCATTTAGCAATGAACGGCCTGATTGCCTTTAGACCCCTGAGGGTGCCTAGCAACGTTGGCTGATGCA
>JANJPH010000245.1:0-15721 GCA_030407195.1 [Candida] tunisiensis
GCACGCGTCGCGTGCCCGTGGGGAAGCCGTAGATCGTCGCTGCCGCGGCGCCAAGTGGCGAGTCACCCAGATCTTCCCCGCACTCTGCTCAACAACGGCGGTGTCGGCGCCCGGGGCCGGCCATATATATATACGTCCCGGCCCCCGATGGGCACGCAGACACCGCCGCGCCCAGCCATGACGACACCCATGGAGACATACCACGGCTACGTCCGCACCCAGCTGGACGCCATCCTCCTGTTTGAGGCGTGCCGGCTCGGCCTCCTCCCGCGCATCCGCCGCCGCCTCTCGGAGCGCGAGCGCCTCCAGATCCGCTCCGGCTCCGTCTACGTGTGGGACGAGCGCGAGGCCGGCATGCGCCGCTGGACCGACGGCAAGTCGTGGTCCGCGTCCCGCGTCTCGGGCTCCTTCCTCACCTACCGCGAGATGGAGGGCACCAAGCGCATGCGCTGCGGCCGCGACTCGTCCGAGGAGGCCCCCGCCAAGAAGCGCAAGCCCGGCCCCGACCACCAGCCCGCCAAGCCCGCGTCGGCCTCCGGCGCCGACGACAAGGACGACAAGGACGAGGTCAACGGCTTCAGCTACAAGCACGACGGCCTCTATAAGCAGAGCTTCAGCTTCACCACCTCCAACGGCCTCAAGCTCCACCTCATCTCGTACTACTCGCGCGCGGACGTAAACTCGGGCAAGCTCAAGCAGCCGTCCATGGACCCCAAGGTCAACCACCTGCGCCCGCCGAACGACGTCTACCCCGAGATGAGCAGCTCGGGCGCGAGCCTGCTCCCTGCCGTGACCCTGGTGCCCCTCACGGGCCCCCAGCCCCAGCCCCAGCCCCAGCCACACTTGCACTTTCAGCAGCAGCAGCACTACCAACACCACCACCACCATAGCGAGCCCGCTGTGCCGGCACACGCTTACGGCTACCAGTACGCTGTGTCTGCAGTGCCGTCGTATGCCTACCACTACCCCGTGGCGGCGCCCTACGCGCAGATGCTCTATCCGGGGCATCCAGCTCACGCTATGCAGGCGCCGTCGCTGGTGCCGCCGTCGCCGCCGGGCCAGGGCGCGCCTATCTACGGCTACGGCAGCCGGTTGCCGTCTGGGAGTCCCGTCAAGGCCGAGCCGGCAGACGACGGGTCGAAGCACGACGCACCGCACGCGCTGATGGCGCTGCCGACGCCGCCGCCGTCCACGCCGAGCGCAGACCGCACGGACGGCGTCGCTAAGACGTCGCCGCAGACGAAGACGTCGCCGGTGCTGCGCGGCTGCGCCGAGGACCGGCGGGCAGTCGGGCTGCTCAACAAGGCGTTTATCTAGCAGACTCTAATGACTCACGACGTTACGAAATAGACTCGACTTTTGATACCACGTCCGCTGTTCCGCTTGCGGAATCTGAATCACTGTTTGTTCCGCTCCTTAATTTGGTTCCCCGTATGCTCGCCAATCCTTGCATCGTGAGGGGGACAGTGCCAAGATAACAGCCTTGACTCAAATATGCTGCCCAGGGCATCGAGGAGCAAGCAACTGAAAAAAAGGAGACGCAGCTGCCAGGGTTGGCAGACCCAGGGTCTGGGAGGTGGTGCCCGTGCGGGTGGGGGTGGTTCCTGGGTATCGATATCCTGATACGGGCTTTACGGAGTTGTGCAGCCGCGTCTTTGTAGAGCGGGGATGACAACAGCAATATTGCCATACCCGCAGTCGGTAAAGGAAAATGTGTCGGCAGTCGTGTCGAGCAACCGGTTGATGGTACCAGGCAATTCCTTCTAGTCCAGGCGACTTTCGCCTTTCCATCTTTGCCAACGCGAAGCCATTACGCCATTGCGCATACACCTCTGCACGGCCAGCCGTGCCCTCATCGCGAAGGGCCATATCTATATAACGGCTGGTGTAAACGCTTGCTCTGCCACGAAGAACCCCTCTTCAACGGTCTCCCACTAGTCTCCACGCCCTCCCTGCCCACTGCCATGGAAGAGAAACGCTCCCGCCGTTGGCTGAGGCGTCTGGAGGCACCCCATGAGCCGGGCCTCTCCGCCAAGCAGCTGTTCCTCTGCAACGACGACCTCAAGCCCGTCGAGCCGGCCAGGCGAAAATGGGGGTCGTGGAACTTTGTGGCGTTCTGGATCGCAGACTCGTTCAACATCAACACCTGGCAAATTGCCGCCACCGGCGTGTCTGCCGGCCTCGCATGGTGGCACGTCTGGATCACAGTGTGGCTCGGCTACATTCTTGCCGCAGCGTTCGTGGTTCTGATCGGCCGGATAGGCGCCGTCTATCACATCTCGTTCCCCGTTCTGGCTCGCTCATCGTTTGGCATTTACGGCTCCCTGTGGCCAGTCGTGAACCGCGTGGCAATGGCGTGTGTGTGGTACGGCGTGCAAGCCTGGCTTGGAGGCCAGTGCGTCCAGATCATGCTGAGGGCCATCTGGCCGAACGCGCCCAAGAACGTCCCCAATGGCATGGAGGGCAGCGGCACAACAACATTTGCCTTTCTGGGGTTCTTCCTCTTTTGGCTGCTGTCCCTTCCAGCCATCTGGTTCCCGGTGCACAAAATCCGCCATCTCTTCACGGTCAAGTCGTACCTGATGCCGCCGGCTGGCATCGCGTTTCTCATCTGGACCGTTAAAAAGGCAGGCGGAATCGGGCCAGTAGTGCACCAGCCGCGCACCATCCATGGCTCTGAGTTCGGTTGGGCCTTTGTACAATCCTTGATGAACTGCATTGCCAACTTCGCGGCCCTCATCATGAACGGGCCAGACTTTGCCCGTTTTGCAAAGTCGCCCAAGTCAGTGGTGTGGTCGCAGCAGCTCACCATTCCGCTCGGCTTCAGCATCACCGCGTTCATTGGCATCATTGTGAGCTCCGCCAGCACTTTGATCTACGACGAAACGCTATGGTCGCCGCTGGAGGTGCTGGGAAACTTTATTGGTGGCGAGAACGGCCGGTCCGTGGCATCGAGTGGCGCTCGCTGCGGTGCGTTTTTCATTGCGCTGGCATTCGCTCTGGCGCAGCTCGGCACAAACATTGCTGCCAACAGCATCAGTGCTGGCACTGACATGACAGCCCTGCTGCCAAGATTCATCACCATACGGCGTGGTGGCTTCGTTTGCGCAGCCGTGGGTCTCGCCATGTGTCCATGGAACCTCCTGTCGTCTGCTAATCAGTTCACAACCTACCTGAGCGCCTACTCTGTCTTTCTCAGCTCCATTGCAGGTGTAATGGCCTGCGATTACTACATCGTGCGACGAGGTTACCTCGTCACTCGTGAGCTTTACTCAAACAACCGAGGCAGCATGTACATGTTCGGGCCCCTTGGCATCAACTGGCGAGGGTATGTGGCATACGTTGCCGGCATCCTTATCAACGTCGTCGGGTTTGCTGGCGCGGTGGGTGGCAAAGTCCCGAAAGGAGCGACATACCTCTACAATCTCAACTATTTCTGCGGCTTCATCGTGTCGGCCGCAGTGCATTGGATCCTGAATCGGGCGTTCCCTGTTCCGGGCCGCTCAGACTTCTGGATGGAGAACCCGGAGGACATCACAGAGATGCGCCTCGCCGACTCCGACTCCCTGGAGGAGTACGGCGGCACCACTCCCGTGAAGAAAGCGAGTCACTAGCTTGTGTGTGTATATGTATGATACGGCAGTATATTACTCTATTCGTCCTTGTGATGCTTGAGGTGCACGTTGTAGTCGAGAGTGTAGCCAAGGAGGAGCATCACCAGCACAAAGTGAGCAATGGGCGCGCCGCGGCCCTTGCCGTCAAAGTACTTGGCCTTGTACCAGCCAATGGGGCCCGAGACCTTGGGGAACTCGGCCTGGCCGCGAGGCAGAGCCTTGTAGAAGCCCACCACCTGGGTCATCCGCTTCGAGTTGGGGGCAGCGCCGAGGTTCTGGACGTTAGAAAGGTCGCGTCTCACAGCAGGCGACGGATACTCACGGCAGGCGACGCCACCTTCGGCGGGATGAGCGTCGAGATAGATCTTCTGAACACTTGCGACATGGTTGTTCGTCCCGGGCCTTGGGCCAATGAAATTTGGGAAGTCTAGTCTTGGGCGGCCCTAACCCTGAGCTGGGTGGTGGTGAGGTGCCCTAACCCTGGGTTGACAGTATTGGGAACCCCAACCCTGTGCTGAGAAGCTTTGGGAAACCCCAACCCCAGGTCTAACAGTCCGGGAAACCCTAGCCCAACACGACCTCGCTCAGTCAACCCCAACCCTGAACGGTCACAATCCCGCAAACTCAAAAAGGACCGCCGTGCGGCTGAAACTTTTGGTGAGATGACCGCGAGTTAGTCACGCCCAGGTCGGACGAGTTTGCCACAATGGACCCTCCAATTGAACCGCTGGACTACGCGGGGGCCTCGGAGGAGGCGCTGTTCGCAGCGCTCGAAGAGGCTCGCCAGAAAAAGACCGGCAAGGGCAGGGCTCGCCGGTCCGAGTTCACGCTCTGGGAGCCCTCGTCCATGGGCGTGAAACGGCTCTTTGGATGGAAGTTCA
This sequence comes from [Candida] tunisiensis, assembly GCA_030407195.1. Lineage (NCBI taxonomy): Eukaryota > Fungi > Ascomycota > Dipodascomycetes > Dipodascales > [Candida] tunisiensis. Next base: position 4,496 of record JANJPH010000245.1, read on the forward strand.
ACGAGTGGGATTATGCCAAAAACCTAGTTCCGTCGCAGGCTCGTGGCCTCTTCTCGTACATCGACCCCAACACCCAGCGACAGCGGATCGCTATCCGTGGATACGACAAGTTCTTCAACGTTGGCGAGGTAGCCACATCTCGTCGCGAGTGGATCGATGCCAACACAGAAGGCCCTTACTATCTCACGCTCAAAGAGAATGGCTGCATCATCTTCATGGGCGGTCTGCTGGATGGCACGCTGATCGTGTGCTCCAAGCACTCGACAGGCGTGCGTGACGACGCGGCTCTGGAGCGCAACCACTCGTACCAAGGCCTCCAGTGGGTCGATCGCCATCTCAAGGCTAGGGGCCTTACGCGCAAGGACCTGGCGCTGGAGCTGCACCGCCTGAACGCCACAGCCGTGGCCGAGCTTTGTGACGATTCTTTCGAGGAGCATGTGCTGCCTTACGCCGCGGACCGGTCAGGGCTCTATCTTCACGGCCTGAACCTCAACACTCCAGATTTTGTGACATACGCCTGGGATGACACGCAGCGATTCGCTCAGCATTTCGGCTTCATACAGACTGCATCAGTTGTCCAGCGCGACCTGAACGAGATGTGGCGGTTCATGGAAGACTGCGCAAAGACAGGGTCATGGGAAGGAGAGGCAATAGAGGGCTTCGTCGTGCGCTGCCACACAAAAGACGGTATAGATCACTTCTTCAAGTACAAGTTCGAAGAGCCCTATCTCATGTACCGTCAGTGGCGTGAGGTCACAAAGGCATATCTAAGTGGGAAAAGCCGCGACCAGATCAGAATCCAAGAAACGCACGCAAAGGTAACGCGCGAGTATCTTGACTGGGCCATTACCTACTTTGAGAAGCATCCATGGAAAAGGAAGGAGTACCAGCGCGGCCATGGCATCATTGAGACACGCGACCTGTTTCTTAGCTTCAAGGGCGAGGGAACTGGAATGGATATCATTGAGAAGGAACTTGCAGAATTCGGGCTCAACGGCTCTCACGACTCTCGACCCGAGAAGGTTATGCTCGTGCCGGTGTCGACGATCGGGTGTGGCAAAACGACGGTGGCGCTGACGTTGGCCCGTTTGTTTGGGTGGGCACACGTCCAGAGCGATGACATTCCATCGGGCAAGGGCGCTGCAGGAAAGCTAGTAGACATGGTGCTATCGCACTTTCGAGACGGTGCAGAGGTGGCAATATTCGATAGAAACAACCACATGCGGCGAGAACGGGCCCAGATCTTCGACGACTGCAACGCACGAGGCGCCGACTTACGTATCCGATTTGTTTGCCTCAATTTCTTGCCAACCGGCCCAGACGAAAAGACCTGGAGTCTTACCCATACCCGCGTGACAAGCAGGGGTGACAATCACCAAAGCATCAAAGCTTCTCAATGGGATCAGCGCAAAACCACAGAGGTCATGCGGGGGTTTGTAGGCCGCTTCCAGCCTGTCGACTGCGAGTGCAACCCGGACGTGAAATTTGATTTGGTGATTGACTTGGACACAAGTGTGGCTGACTCCAGCCGGGTCAATGTCGACACCGTCATTCGACGGTTGGTCAAGGAGTTTCCGAAGCTCGTGAAGAATGTCCCCGATAAAGAAGCTGTCGACAGCGCCTTCCAGGCAGCGCTGGACTACCAGCCATCGTTCAGTAAAGTCGTCAAGGGTGCAGATAGGGCCCGCAAACCAATGTACTTTGGTGTGCAGGTTGAAGCGGATCTTGTCTCGTCGATTGACGCGTTGTTCGCCCAGTGTCCCGACGCAGATGCTACGTTTTGGAAACACCTGAAGGCCGAGGACCGCGTGCAGGCCGCTTATCACATTACTATCGTGCACAAGTCGCATTCTGGCTCGACCTCTCTGTTCAAGGAATACACGGATCTGGCTAAGCGACACAGTCTTGGAAAAACAACGGAGCGGACGGAGTCTATACCTGAACACGAGGCCGAAGTCACGTTGTGTGAGCTAGCCTGGAGCGAGCGCGTCATGGCGATACGGGTTTCGGGTGTTGAAACTGCCAACAAAGTGCCACATATCACTGTGGGTACAGCAGACGCCAGCATAAGACCAGTCGAGTCTAATCTCATGTTTGAGCAAGGCCCACGTCACACACTGGAGTGGACAGTGGAGCCATCCACTCTACGCGGCCCCATCTCTGCCTTCTTTGCATGAAGTAGACAAAACAATTGCATATTTACTCGAGCTTGCCGTTATTTACCACAAACGCCTCGAGAGCAGCGATGGCTGCATAGAGACGGTTCTCAGCCTCCTCGAAGACGAGCGAGCGGTCCGAGTAAAAGACCTCATCAGAGACCTCCTCAGGTTTCCGCGGCAGGCAGTGCATGAATTTCCAATCCGGTTTTGCGCCGCCTTTGCTTGCCATCTCCTCTGTAACCTGGTAGCCCGCAAACTCGTCCAGCCGCTTTTGCTTCTCGGCCTCCTGGCCCATGCTGATCCAGGTGTCCGTCACGATCACATCGGCGTCCTTCACTGCCACCAGAGGGTCTGATGTAAGCTCAAGGGTCGCGCCGCTCTCGTCGCCAGCTTGTCGAGCTATCTCGGCGATATCCTGGTCGACCGGATGCGACTTCGGTGTCGCGGCAGTGACGCTGATACCACTCTTGAGACATGCAAAGGCGAGGTCGTGCAGGACGTTGTTGGCGTCGCCAACCCATGCGACCTTGAGCCCCTCAGTGCGTCCAAACGTCTCCTGGATGGTCATGAGGTCGGTCACTGCCTGCAGTGGGTGGTAGGTGTCGCAAAGAGCGTTGATGACGGGGACGCTGGAGGCGTCAGCCAGGCCACGGATGTCCGAGTGGGGACCCACACGGGCCACAATGCACGAGGTCATGGACGAGATGACCCGTCCCGAGTCATAGAGGGTCTCATTGACGCCGAGCTGGATGTCGTCCTTGCCGAGGAACATGGGATGGCCACCGAGGTAGTTGACAGCAGCCTCTGTGCTGATCCGCGTCCTGGTGCTCCGTTTGCTGAAGATGAGAGGCACGCACTTGCCAATGAGCGAGCGACGGACACCCTCGGGCGTTGTGCCGTTCTTGATGTCGCGTTTAGCGGCAACAGCACGCTTGACGAGGTGCTGGAGCTCAGACGGGGTGAGGTCTGCGATGGTGAGGAAGTGGCGAGGCGCCGCCCGGGCGGCGCTAGAGGACAGCGAGCGCGCTGCGACAGTCATGGCCGACGATGTGTAGGGTGCTGAGCGCGCTAGGGACAAGCCACGACAGATCATTGTGCCTCTGACTCTTTTCCGGGCCGGTCGTTATGCGGGCTGGTAACGCGCGCATCGCGCGGCGTCGGGCCGGCGGCCGGTTACCCGGGGCGAATTTTTCACTCACGAGCCGCACGCGGCGCGTCGCTTCCGAGCCGCATAGAGAGTGCGGCGCGCCATGTCAAGCCGCGCATGCTATGCGGCTCAACGTTGAGCCGCACGCAGCGAAATCTGCCACCCTCCACGAGACCATGAGCGCCAGCAACCCGCCGAGCCGGGCCGTGTTTGTGGGCAACATCCCGTACGACCATGACGAGGAGCAGGTGAAGGACATGCTGATGGCGTACGGCAGCGGGCCGATGGTCTCGTTCAAGCTGGTGTACGACCGGGAGCGCGGACGTCACAAGGGCTACGGCTTCATTCAGTACGGCGATCTCGACACGGCCGTGGCAGCCGTCCGCACGCTCAATGGCATGCCTATCGGGGGCCGCACGCTGAAGGCTGGCTACTCGTCTGAACAGCGGACGGCGCAGACGATGGGCAACAGCTTTGGCCGCCACGCAGCCGCCGGCGGGCTGCCGCAGCGGCCAGGCCAGCGTGACCAGCGTGACCAGCGCGACGGACGCCACGAGACTCCCACCAACGAGTTCCCGCGGTTTGGAGACGAGCGAGAGCGCGAGCGCCGACACCAGGGCCGGGACTCGTCGGCTCACCCCTCACCTTCTTCAGGAGGATCTGTCAGTCCGGGCGCGCCTGGTGCGATATCCTCGGACCAGCCGTCTGCGTTGACCGCGCCGGACACGATCTCGAAAACCCTGAGCCACACGCCGACGTTGACTCTCCTAGACATCATCGCACGCATGCAAGAGCTCGCGCAGCAGGACCCAGGCAAAGCACAGGCGTTGCTCAACCAGGACGCTAAGCTAACCTATGCCATAGTGCAGAGTCTGCTGTTCATGGGACTCATCGACGCTAACGTGGTGTCGCAAGTGATGCAGGGCTCGACTTCTCCGGCATCTAGCGCAGGGCGCGCCACAAACACGCCTCCGCCACCGCCACCTCCGCCACCAGACCAGCAGGCGATCATCAAGGAGGTTTTGGCTCTCAGCGACGCGCAGATCAACGGCCTGCCTCCAGATCAGCGGCAGACCCTCTTCAGTCTGCGTGAAAAGTATCGGCGTGGCGACTACTCCTAGTGTTTGCACATAATGACTAATGAATAACGATACGTGTGAGGCTAAGGATGTCCGAGCGTCGTCTGCGTGTTGGGCGGACAGGAGTGTTTACAGTCTTTGCAAGGCGCGCCTTGTCACTATCAATACCAAGTCTAAACCATTCTGACGAGGCTGCACTCGATGGAGTAGGTCACTCCAGGCAGCCTGACCGTCTTCAACAAACATACCTACGGTTACCGCATTTCTCTGCTCGACCACACACGCGGTGGCAACTGAAGTAGTTTAAGCATGCCGGCCAGCACCAGGCACACGGGGTGAGAATATCCACCACAGAACGACTCACTAGATGCTCTTGAACACTTCATATCTCGCATCCACGACAGGCGAATTTTTGCGGTTTTTTACGTAATTCTGTAGCAAAATTTGGTCATAAAGACTCCTGGCTGACTAAGCGCGCCGCACCCATCGCCGCAATCGACAACCAACGATGTTCCGAACGGTGATCAGGATTTCTCGGCCGGCCCTTGCGCCGCGGCTGGCGCTGATTCCGCGAGCAGCGCCTCGGGTCCGTCGCTACGCGACCACAAACGAGCCCGACATCCCCGACTCGATCCTCAACAGCCAGGTATTCCAGCAGATGCAACGGTCACCAGAGGTGATGCGCTGCTTCCAGGCCGTCTTCGAGGTCCTTGAGCGCAAGGGCTACACACAGGAGGCCCAGCCGAGCCTCATGACAATGATGAAGATGATGCGTGACAAGGAGGTCGTTGCAAAGCTCGAGGAGCGTGAGTAATGGACACCACTCGTACGTGTATGGAAGTTAACGCAGTCAAAACAGAAATCGACAAGGCCGGCATAGATCTCAAGAAAGAGTGAGTGCGCCACCCGTCAGAGTCGGAGCGTGAGTCTAACGCAGCATGGGCCTTTTCCAGAGCATCCTAGGGATGAAGAAATAGTATATAACTGTATGCACGACATTCATATCTAGTTACCGTTGATCCGGGCCTCCCGTGCCAAGTACGCAAGCAGATCCACCTTCGTGACCACGTGTACAGGTGTGACATCCTTGCCGTGGCGTTCCGTGACGACTGCGGCGGAGTTGTGATCAAAGAAGCGGTTAAGGGCCGACAGAGGAGTGTCTACTGTGATTTCAGCAAACTTTCTGCTCTTCTTCTTGCCTGCTGCAGGTGTGCCGAGCTCGAGGGCCTCCGCTGCGGGGTTGCTGCCCGGCGTGTCGAAGGACTCGAGCTTCCTGAAGTCCAGCATCACCTTCTCAACAGGGGATTCGAGGGTCGCGCGGTCACGCGAAAGGTAGGACAGCAGGTTGCCGAGCGTCACGAGACCGACCAACCGACCAGAGGAGTTGGCAACAGGCACCTGATCGAAGCCCTTCTCGCGGAGCAGGTCGATCGCGGTCGAAACGGTTGTGTTGCTCTTGACGGTGACAACCGGCTTGAGGTTCAGTTCCCGGATGGTTGCACCCTTGTACTGCTGCTTGCGCTTGGCCTGCTCGGCGAGCGTAGCATCATCCACGAAACCAAACGACTTCATCCAGTCGTCATCCACAAACTTACTGAGGTAGGACCGCAGCGAGTCTGGCAGCACGACAACCATGGTCTCGCCCTTCTTCATCTTCTTTGCATACTGGAGCGCAGCTGAGAGAGCTGATCCGGACGAGCCGCCCACGAGAAGGCCCTCCTCCTTGATGAGCCGGCGGGCAAGAAGGAACGAGTCGCGGTCCTCGGTCTTGATCCACTCGTTTACAACTTCGCGATCAAGGACCTCAGGGACGAAGTCGTAGCCGATGCCCTCCACCTTGTACTGCACCTGGTCCTTGTTGAGCGATTCTGGAACTGCAAGAACCGAACCCTTGGGGTCGGCGCCAACGACCTTGATGTCGGGGTTGTGCTTGCGCAGGGCGCGGGCAATACCGGTGACGGTGCCGCCCGTGCCGGCACCTGCGACGAGAACATTGACCTTGCCGCCGGTCTGCTCCCAGATCTCCTCGCCTGTGCCCTCCTCGTGGGCGAGTGGGTTGTCAGGATTCGAGTACTGGTCGAGGATCACTGCGTTGGGGATTTCCTTCTCGAGGCGCTTTGCAACACCGATGTGAGACTCGGGCGAGTCCCACGCGGCCTCGGTCGGTGTCCGAACGATTTCTGCGCCGAGGGCCTTGAGCACAGCGACCTTCTCGTTGGACATCTTCTCAGGCAGAGTGATGATGGTGCGGTAGCCACGGACGGCGCCGAGCAGGGCGAGGCCGATGCCCGTGTTGCCACTTGTCGGCTCTATCAGGGTGTAGCCGGGCTTGATGCGTCCCGAGCGCTCAGCCTCGAGCACCATGCGCTTTGCAATACGGTCCTTGACGGAGCCGCCGGCGTTGAAGTACTCGCACTTGACATAGATGTCGCACTCGATGCCGAGGCTCTGGGGGATCTTGTTGAGCTTGACCAGCGGTGTGTTGCCAATGTGCTCCAGGATGCTGGCGCTGGCTGTCATGTCTTTCGGGTTTGTCATGGTGGTTCGATGGTGTCACCGGTAGCCGAGACCGGCCCTTAAATTTGTTGAGGGCTAGGGCGCGGCTGTTTTAGGCAGGCCGTGCGGCTGAGGCAGCCGCGCGTTGGGGCTAGGGTTTCTGCCCGTTCGGGGCGGCATGGCGCGGCCACCACCACGCTGGTGCGACGGGCTACGAGCTCTGATAGGCGTAGCGGTGTCGATGGAATGCCGATTGGCGCCATCTGGACCGGGAACATGTGGGGACGACTGCTGTCCCCACTTGGTGCTACTCGAGTAGTGCATTTCCTTTGCTTTGCCACCGTGGCCTCTATAGAACTTCCGGTCCGGGGGGGAAGGACTCAGTCAGGTCGTCGTAGACGTTCCCAAGCAGGCTAATGAACCTGCCGGCGGCGACGTTCGTGCACCGGTAGAGCCGAGACATGGCCCGCGCCCTTAAATTGTCCGGCCGCCCTTGCCGCCGACTGGCCACGGGCGGAGCAGCAGGCGAGTACGCCCGTGGGAGACGCTTTCTCGCCTTGTCTGAGAGCAGAGAAGACATGGGGACTGTGGTTTCGCCGAGCGACAGCGCGGATTGCCACACAAAGCGTCACGTGACCCGGGTAGCCGAGGGCTCACGACCTGCACCCGTGCCACCGACCGTTTCGGAGAGCCGACGACAATGCACTCGCACCATTCGCACTCGGGAGAGTATGTCCAGCACGCCAAGGACAGCCTGGACGATGTTGTCGCTGCTGCGATCGCACGTGGCTTGACGCACTTCTGTCTCACGGAGCACATGCCTCGGTTCTCTCCAGATCATCTCTATCCCGAGGAGCTCGAGTCGCAAACAACGATCGAATCGCTCGCCGCCACGTTTGACAAGTACTACCGTCATGCCCGGCGTCTGCAGGCCGAGAAAGCGGACGAGATCACCATTCTCGTCGGCTTTGAGTCGGAGGCCATCACGCCCGAGTACTGGCCGCAGATCGCTGAACTGCGCAAGAAGTACGACTTTGACATGTTTGTCGGGTCCGTGCACCACGTCAATGGTGTCCCCATAGACATGACTCGGGAGCAAACGGCGGAGGCGGCCAGCATCAGCGCCAGGAACCATGGCTTGACGTCCACAGCAGGAGAGGCTGCAGAGCGTGCCCTCTTCAACGACTACTTTGATCTGCAATACGAGATGCTGCGCGAGCTAAAACCACCTGTCATCGGTCACTTTGACCTCATCAGACTGCACGCGTCCCAGGACACGCTGGAAGACCTCGCAGACAAATGGCCGGATGTGTGGCAAAAAATTGAGCGCAATGTCCAACTGGCCGCAGATCTGGGCTGCATGGTAGAGATCAATTCTGCGGCGCTCCGCAAGGGCTGGGACTCGGCGTATCCCCGTCCCGACGTGGCCCGTCTAGTCATAGCCAAGGGCGGGCGGTTCTGTCTTTCGGACGACTCTCATGGGACAGCGCAGGTGGGCCTCAACTATGGCCGTGCTGTTGCCTATCTCCAGAGCGTGGGGGCAACAGAGGTGTGGTACCTCGACCGTGACACCACTACGGGGTCTGTTTCAACCAAAAGCATGCCGTTGAGTGAAGTGGCAGTATGGGCAGTCAGATAACACATTGACATTAATTACACATGACTATTCATACAAAATAATAGCTTAGGATATCGTCCTCAGTAGGAGCGGCCAAAGAGGCAGTAGTTGACAGCGGGCTTGCCCGTGATGATGCACTTCGTGCCAGGCTTCATCTCCGGCTGATCAAATGGTATGCACAGCGACTTTGCGCCCATGGACGGGGCGCGCTCGTCCTCCTCCTCACCGCTAGTGGTCTTAGCAGAGCGATCCTTGATAAGCTCCTCCGTCTCCGTTGTACCGTCCCAAGGAGCGAGCACAACGTTCTTCTTGTTGAGCGCCGTGATGAAGTCCTCCCATGTCTCCACCTGGACAATGTGGCTATCAAAGTCTTCCTTTGCCCTCTCATACAGATCCTTCTGTATCTGCTCCAGGAGACGAGGCACCTCAGTGGGGAGGTCCTCGAGCTTCAGGACCGACTTCGCGGAGTTGTCGCGGCGTACAGCCACAACTTGGCCCTTTGCGAGGTCGTTCGGGCCAAACTCAAGTCGCAGTGGGATACCGCGAAGCTCCGCATCAGCGAACTTCCAGCCAGGAGAGTAGTTGCGGAAATCGCCCAATGTGCGGACGTCGGCTTCCGTCAACTTGCGAATGATGTTCTCGCAGCCGTCTATAACATCCTTCTTCTGCTGCGCCGTCGTCTTGACGGTCAGGCCGCACGGAATGACGACAACCTGCTTCTTTGCAACGCGCGGCGGCATCACCAGGCCACGGTTGTCCGAGTGGGTCATCACCATGACGCCGATAACACGTGTCGACAGACCCCACGAGTTTTGGTACATGAAGATCTTGGGCTTGTCCGGGCCTTCGGGGTTTTCAACAGCGATGTTGAACATCTTGGAGAAGTTCTGGCCCAGATGGTGCGATGTTGCACCCTGGATGCCTCGGCCAGTCGCCTTGATGAAGCCCTCCACAGTAGTAGTGAAATCGCCACCAGCAAACTTCTCCTTCTCCGTCTTGCGGCCCTTCACAACGGGCACTGCAAGCAGCTCCGTGTAGATCTGATAGTAGTACTCCAAAATCTCGAGCACTTCGTCGGTCGCGCCCTTCTCGGTAAGATGCGCGGTGTGGCCCTCCTGCCACAGGAACTCGCGGGTGCGCAAGAACGGCTGAGGATGCTTGAATTCCCAGCGGACGACCGAGTTCCACTGGTTGTACCGGAGAGGAAGATCCCGGTGAGAACGGATCCACTTTGCGTAGTACGGATACATGACCGTCTCAGAGGTAGGTCTGATTGCAATGGGCTCCTCGATGTCGGAGCTGCCGGCCTTGGTGACCCACGCCACCTCGGGAGCAAAGCCTTCGATGTGGTCCTTCTCGCGCTCCAGCACACGCGACGACACAAACATGGGGAAGTAGGCGTTCTCCACGCCCATGGCCCTGATCTTCTTGTTGAAGAAGTCCTGGATCTGCTCCCACACAAAGTACGAGTTGGGGCGCAGAATGTAGCACCCAGACACGTCGTAGTACTCGAGCATTTCACCCTTGAGGAGGATCTGCTGGTACCAGTTTGAGAAGTCCTTCTCCTTGTCGACAGTGACGCCGATGAGGGCGGCACCCTCCAGTGCTGCCGTCGCCGCCTTCTCGCGCGACGCTCCCTTCTTTGGGCCCTTCTTGCCTGCGCTGCCAGAGGCGCCATTGGGCTTTGGGGTGCTTGGCCGGGACCGCGACCGGTCGGGGGACTCGGCAGGAGACTCTGCGATGGCCGTGTCGTGCGACGGGTTGCGGGCGACGCGGGGGCGGCGGTCGGCGCCGCCGTTCTGGCGCTCCTCGGACTCGCGGGCAAGCACGGCCTGCACCGATGCGCGCCGTGCCTCGATGGTGTCGCCCGACAGCGACGAGAGGCGCCGGCTGGCGGACTGGGCGGCGCTGGAGCCGCGTCTGTCGACCACGGGGGACCCGGGGGTCTCGGGCTGCGCGGCGAAGTCGACGATGGTGATGTCGGCGCCGGTGCTCTTGAGCACGGAGGTGAGCTCGAGCGCATCCATGAAACGGGTCCGCTGGTTGGAGCCGTCGCGCAGGCCGAGCACCTTGTCCGACACGACAAGGGCGGCGTCGAGGATGACCTTGAGGCGCGAGGCGTTGTGCTGGGTGACCTGGAGGGCGCCGAGATCAGTGTGGGCGACGCCAAACATGTCCTGGAGCAGATCGGGGGACGCGAGGCGGGCCTCCTTGACGCCGGCCTCCTTGGCGATGACGGGGCTCGGGGTGTTGGTCTGGTTGAGGGCGACGACGACGATGGGGACGACGGGCTGGTTCTTTGCCGTCTTGGGCTTGAACACGAGGGTCTTGGTGAGGAGATAGTCCTGGACGAGGCCCTGGTCGGCGAGGATGGCGGCCCACTCGTCGTTGGTGCCGGCTGGCGGGTGGCTCACGCTGGACCCGAGGTCCATCGCGGCAATGCTCTCTTCCAGCGTCATTCGTTTTCAGCGAGGAGGAAGGATGTGGTGGTGGTGGTAGGGATAACAAGAGATTGGGTGAGGTGGTGAAAAATATGCACCCGGGTAGCAAATTAGCCGACACGCGGCGCTCGGGGCAGTGGAGGCAGCCGCAGCGGCCGCGTGGGGTTTCGGGACGGCCAGGGACGCGCCCCCGATATGACTTGGCGAAATGCTGAGACGCCCTTGTCCGTGCGGCCACACCGGCTGAATCCAAACTCGGATCCGTCCATGCTTGGCACAAGCCGAC
>JANJPH010000246.1:0-15568 GCA_030407195.1 [Candida] tunisiensis
GATCATAATCGAAGCTCCCCGGTCCCGAGGGTGCCATATCCGGGGCGCTCATCCTGTATTCGACATAGTCGACCGGAGACGATGCTAGTCATTTATATATAGTTACAGACGGTGCACTGCTCATTGTTCAGACCGAATCCAGGCTTGTGGAGCTTTTGAATATTCGGCTCGCGGCCTAAGATCATTGTCCATTGTTCGTCCGAATGGGGCAATGCATATCCCCTGAACCCAACTTCTGTGAAAACGAAAATTAGAATTGTCAAGCAAGTGAAGTCACCAGATTATACTGGGGCTCTGAGAAGTGTGATCAACCTATCGTGTCCAAAGTATGCCCTCGATTGAAATCAGACCGAGAAATCACTAGCTAGGCTGCGGAGATGCGAACTACGAGCCATGAGGTCAGCGTATTCACCTGCCTCAACTACTTTGCCCTCTCGTAGAACGATCACTCTATCGGCTAAGGTCATGATCTGTCGATCGTGCGTAATAAGCACCATGGTCGTGTCCCTTCTGCGCTTTCTCTCACGGAGCATTGCACGAATGCATTGGCTACTCTCCGGATCAAGCGCACTGGTGCACTCATCTGCTATGAGAATGCGAGGGCGTCGTAGAATAGCACGCATCACAGCCAGACGCTGGGCTTGACCACCAGATATCAATGAGCTCCCACTCTCACCGCCGATGCGAGTGTTCTGGCCAAGTCGCAACTGCTGAAAGAAGGCGTTTAGACCTACTGCTTCTGAAGCTCGGCTGACATCATCCTCAGAATATGGCCGGCTACCATACTCCAGGTTGCATTTGATAGTGCCCGCCACGAAAGCTGGTACTTGCTGTACAACTGCAACTTGTGACCTGATTGAGTTCGTATCTGTTTGCTTCGTTGGCGTCCCATTAATGAGAACCGCACCTTTCGTAGGCATGTTGAGCTTAGTGATAAGGCTGGCCAAGGTAGACTTCCCACACCCAGATGATCCAACAACAGCGACTGTCTCTGCGGCGTCGATCTTGAGGTTCAGCCCGCGAAGCACTGTTTGATCGCTACCAGCATAGTCAAAGTGAACATCAGAAAACTCAATAGAGGGACCGCTTTCAAAATTCTGACGTTCTTCTCCTCCCTGAGTTTCGCGTGACGTTGATGGGAGGTTGTATAACGTAAGGACATTATCCGCCGCAATACGGCTCCTGCTCAACAAGGGCACAGTGCCGAGAAGTTGAGAAATAGTGACTAAGCTAAACACGACAATCACGAACACTGTCATAGTCTGTTTTGCCGTGTACTCCGCTGTTGCTAATAGCCTCATCCCATACCACAGCAAGAGACCCTTCATGATAGAAGGAAGTATGTCGGTGATGCCGAACGCCATACCCAAGTACACAGCCCTCCGTCGCGCAACTTTTGTGGTCGCTTCTTGTTGGGTGGCATATCTTTTCATGAAATAGCTCTCTAGGCCGAGGCTCCTGATGGTTCCAATGGACAGTACAGCTTCATACATCAATCGGTGGCTCGCGTCTGTTGCAGCTTTGTAACGCCCTTCCCAACGATTGACCAAGCTACTGCACAAACGAGAACAGAGGTATAGTCCAGGTACAAAAGAGATGCCACTTAGCGCCAGCCTCCATCCCACAGCTAGAGACCAGATTGCTCCTATGAGTCCGACAGTGACCGCAATGACTATCGTACTCAAAAGTCTCGTCACGAACAAACGCACATCCTCCACATCGCACAGCAGAATGCGTGCAATATCCGATTTACATTCCTCAGCCCTGTCATCAGTCCGTGTTTTGCCGTTCTTTGCGGCGAACCACAACATATCTTGAGCCAAAGTAAGCTGGAACGCGCGTGATCTCAAGTGCGCTACCCATTGTTCTGCGACAGACTCAAGGACGTAGGTTTTGTAGAAGGTGAGTGCTCCATCAGCGGCAGCGATGATCAAAATTGCCAATGACCACTTGATCAGATAAACGGAGCCTCCAGAAAATGTTGGGGTAATGCCTAGTATGAGCTGTGCAAATGCAAAGGAGAATAAAGGGCTCATCGCCCCAGCAGCGGCAGCTAGAATACAACCCAATGCCAGCCTTGCACGCTGAGGTACGGTACAGTAGAGGTTTCGCAGATGCTTCAAGACAGACGATTGAATAGCAGTAGTGGAAGGATCCACCTCGTCCCGGTGAGAGGTTCGATGGAGCCGAGATAGAGGAATCCAGGTCACCACCCGCGCCATGTCGAAATCTGACTGAGATCGAACAGAAAATGGCGCTCCATGAATAGTCTCCCGCTCGATCGACCTTCCAGCGATGTCCTCGTGAGTAGGCGTAGGCACGAAGTCGCGGATCGAACTACGCTGCAAGGCAACAAAATTCGATAAATCACCGCGCGACCGCCGAATAAGGTCTGACTTGGTGCCAGTCTCAACTATTCGCCCATTGCGGATGAGTATCACGTTGTCACTCCCCAGTATGTTTCCCATCTCGTGAGTGATGATCACAGTAGTTCTGCCCCTTCGCCAACGACGGATGTTGGCCATCAATTCACACCTCAACTTGGCATCTACTGCGCTCAGTGGCTCGTCCAGAATGAGTACGGGAGAATTTTTGATGTATGCTCTAGCCAATGCAATTCTCTGCCGTTGGCCTCCGCTGAGGTTACCGCCTCCAGACGACACAACTGCCTCGTAGCCTCCTGGCATAAGCTCCACAGCCGAGTCAATTTGTGCAAATCTAGATGCCGCCAGTACTTCGCTGAAGGACACTTGGTGGTGAAAGTCACCCGCTCCAAGTGCAATGTTTCGGCGAATCGTATCCTCGAAAAGGACACTACACTGTGTCACTAAGCACACATTATCACGAACCCAGCGGTCGGCCACGTTTGCCAGCGGCAATCCCTCTATTGTCAAGCTTCCCGAATACTCCCTGTACGACTTTGTGACAAGCGCACCAATAGTTGATTTGCCGCTGCCTGATGGTCCAACGATAAATGTCAGACAGCCTCCAGCAATTCTGAAAGTAGCTCCGTCAAGGACGTTAGTCTCAGGACGTTCAGGATACGCAAAAGTCACACCAGTGAAAGAAATCTCGCCAACGCAAGATGCTGGATAAATTCCGATTTCCCCTAGTTCCTTTTCAAGTCTGGGATGCCCTTCTAACACCAAAGCTGACAACTTGGCAGCTGCCACCTTGCCCTTTTGGAGAAGAACGAAGTGCTGAGCGAACTTGCTTAGGTTCTCTGATATTGCCATGCACGCCCAAAAAACGGTCATCACTGCGCCCGCGCCCACCTTCCCTCGACGAACCAATTCAGAACCAAACCAAAATCCTTGAATTGTCATGACCAGCATTACTGCCTTCAAAATTCCTTGTTGAAGAGCAATAGACTTTGCAAATGCTCGATAGAAGCGACCGCTGAATCTGAGCTCGGATTGTAACATTTCATGCTCAATGTTCTGGGCGCAGTGAAGCTTCACCAGCTCTATGTTTGAGACAGACCAGTCTACTAACTTGCCGCATTCTGTAAGGAAACTCTTGTAAGTGCTGTAGTTGAGATTGATGGGTTTTGCCAGGTAAATCGAGACAGCTAGGACTATGGGCAGAGACGCGAGAGTAACACAGGTCAAGGAAGGCGAGAAGTAGAACGCTAAAGCCGTGTTCAGAAGCACTCCGAAAATAGAGTCCATGGTCATTGCTAGCCCTAGTCCAGCAGCCGCCCGAACGTCATCAATGTCAGAGTAGGTTGCATTGAGTGTCCCGGGTATACGGTCTTCTGAGTCCCAGTTCTCAGCTGAACGCTGAACAAGTGAACGCCACACCTGAGAACGAACATGTTCGGCCCGAGCGTCTCCGAATCGTAACCACAGAGCGAGGTTAACGGACTTCATAAATCCGCCGATAGCTCCGACAGCGAATATGCCTATACAAGCGCTCAAGACTTGCGCCATAAACTCATCCGCCGTGATTTCTAACATACTGTAGGTGGCCATGGCAGCGAATACCCTGCCAATTAGTATAGTGGTAGCTGGCACGGATGCTGCGACCAAAACCGTGAGTAGGATGGCGAAGACAACAATCACAATGCCGCCTGATGCCAAACACTGAAGAACGGCATAGAAAGGTGCTTCGTGTCGAACACCGCCGTTTGCTGGACCCGTTTTCGAACTGTCCGAGGCCGCCATTTCCTGCTTGCCACTCCACCACATTTGTGCACGAGGACGAGCCTTGAAAGCCGGATTCTGGCAAAGGCAATGACATCCTGAGACGTCGACATTCCCATTGTACTAATGCTTTCTCCGAAAACAATGAGCTCTCGCTTCAATGCCATGATGCAGCCGGAGTGGGAAGAACAATGGACTAGTTACTTATGTGGGGCGCAAGAGGAACACACAACACTATAACGAGGTCATCACAGGTCTATTTGTACACTTAATTTTGAAAATACTGTGCTTAGTCGAAGAGACCAAAGCCCATGTCCTCATCAGACTCCTCCTTGGCCTCTTCCTTCTCCTCCTCCTTAGCCTCCTCAGCGGCACCGCCGGAAGCAGCACCACCAGCGGCAGCCGGGCCAGCGGCAGCAGCGCCGCCAGCCGAAACAGCAGTCAGCAGGTCGTGGACATCCTTGTTCTGCAAGGCCTTGGCGAAAAGCTGGGCCCAAATCTGTATTAGCTCGTGTCATCCTGATTCCAGAGACCAGATGTGAAGTTTGAAGAGCGCAATAGTAGTCAGTGACACCTGAGATAGGGACGCAAGACCAGAGATGCCACGCGACGCGGGGATATGTACCCAAGCCAGAGGTGGCCCACGACGGACTTCCACGGTTCACACACAATCACGCACGCCACAACTTTAGCAATGTGGCACTCTGGACATCCATATCCACCAGCTGAGACTTTCCAATGAAAGCGTCAATCTTCAGTTCGGGGCGCATCGCTTAACTCACAGGCTCGACATCCTCAACGCCAGCCGCCTTGGTCAAAGAGAGGAGCTTGTCGGCAGTAATCTCCACCTCAGCGTCGGCCAGAATCAGGGCAGCGTACGAAACAGCGGCTTCAGACATTATGTGTTGTGTTGTATATCGCTTCGTGATCCCGCCATTCCGCATATCCCAAATGCCACCCGAGTGTTACTTGTTTAGTCACGTGATACTACTCGCTTTCAGAAAAGCAGTCACAAGCAAGCTTGCATAAACTCTGTGTGGCGAAATTACCAGAAAAGGAGCGTCTACAGTCGGTACATTCATACAGTCGTGAATAAATATCAGAGCCGCCGTCGTTTGCGACGGCACTCTGGCGAGAATGTGCTAGGCCGTTTGCTCAATGTCGGCACCGCCTCCGCCTCCGCCTCGGCATTGTACTCTGTGTGGTCCAACACGCACACTAAGTTGGCTTTGCAACCCAAATTCTCTGTGAATAACAGGTTCCGTTGGCGTGCGCTGTCGTAAATTCGAAGCACGCCATTCTCGTCAATTGTAACCAATGGCTGCTCTTGTGCTGGCTCTGGCGGTTCCAATGCTGATTCTTGTATGGGGGTTTTCTCGGGTTCTGGCTCACTATTTTCGCGACCCTCAACGAGTTCTGTGTGACCTTCCACCACGCTGCTGAGACGAGGCCAAGGACGGCCACCATCATCTGAGTATTCGCTTTCGGTATGGTCTGCAGGGTCACTGCGAGGTGGACTGGGGAGAATTCGAGTGCGGAAGTCCTCGCTGTCGTTGTCGTCGTCGTCGTCGTCGTCGTCGTCGTCGTCGTCGTCATCGTCGTCGTCGTCTTCGTCACCGTCGTCTTCGTCACTCATGCCCTCGATCTCCGCGGAACCAACGGAGCCTGCAAAATTGTAGCTATCACGGTCGCTTGACACTGAATTGTCAGTGAAATCTCCTGTCTCGTAAATATCATACTGGTTCTCAACGAGTATCCACCACAGAAAGTTGTGCAGTACGTGCTCCGCCGCTGGGTCTCCGAGGTATGGTCGACTCAAACCATTGCTCTGATCTCGCTGAGCCGCTGCCCGACGGACCCCTTCTTCAGTGTGTGATCGAACTCCTCCAGCAGCAATCAAATCCAGCCCGGCCCGTGCCGCAGCCCTGGCACGGTCGATTACTTCGCGAGCACGATTAATGGTTTGGTCAGCTTCCATCGTGCGAACAGCGCTCGTATCATCGCCAGGCACTGGCGTACGAACTCGGCCGTTACCGCCCCCGCGTCGACTGTCAACGGGGGTGTTTAGTTCGAGGGTTGCTCCACTACCAGGTGCGAAACGGACTGTAAAACCACGACTCGAATCTCTGCTGTGCCCTGCCCTCTGTCGCTCGATTGCTCGCCCCAAACCCTCGTAGAATGTATGAAAGTTGAGGTTTGGTAGATGCTCGGACTGCTCCTCCGCGGTGCTACTCAGGAACCAGTCAAGTATCTGCAAGAAATCATCAACTCGTTCTTGTGGACAAAGTTCGAGCACTAATTGATGGAGCCGTTCAGGAGAGACTTGACGCCACCCAGGCTCGTAGTTTTGGAGCCGCAGGATCTCAGATGCCACCACAAAATATGGGACCATCTCAGGTCGCGTGATGTCGCCACTGAAGCGCCGTCGACGAACCCGCACATCTTCTAGCCATGTCGCGTGCGCCGGCCCATCCAGTTGTAAAGCACTACACGGGCCAGTCGAGCAGTGTGCGAGGTCAGCCGGCTGGCCCTTGATCGGCTTTAAGTAGGACCGAACCCACTTGCCCCTTGCAAATTGCTGCACAGCAAACCCGTTGAGACAGTCAAACTGCCCTGAGTTTCCCTGTGCATCCGTCCACAACATTTGCCGCCGCTCGGTCGGATCCTCGCCCGGGATAAGAGTCAGAGACGTGAGAGGATACTGTGAGACATTCACGTTAACAATAGGCCTCCGGCTGTGGGCAGTCTCGTAAATCCGGATGTCCGCAAACCGGGTTGCCACGACTATACGGTAACCCTCTTCACATGGTCGATCTGTGTGCATGAACTGGATATCGGCTGGCCAGACAAGGGAGTTGTGTTCAATGTTCTCTTCGTGTGGCAGCCTTGCCGCACGCCAAACTCGCCGTGTGCGACGTGTGTGGATGTGGCGAAAGCGACGACCCCTTCCCTCGGGGGAAACGAAAAGGTTGGCCAGTTCCAGATCTCTCCCCTTGCCTGCGTAGGCCGCGACGTGCACTTGCCGAGGATGGACTCGAAAACATGTCACGGGATCCCGCACGGTGGCGGTGTGCCCTGTACCCAATGGCTTGTCAAGGGATATTTCGTTTACATACCCCGAGATTGTGCAGGTATACAACATATCGTGTGCGAACTCCAACCCAACGAAGGTGTCATTAACCTGGTCACCGGCGGACGGTTGCTTCCGTTCGTACACAAGGGCGTACGTGGTGGCGTCGAAGAACTGCAAAAATGCTCCCCTCCGCGCTACCACAATGAATTCACGGCCCGACCGTGACCGGACGACCAGCATTCGTTGCACATAGGCACTCCTGCCCTCGGCGCCAAACGGCGTCACCTTGCGTTTGCCTGTTTTCAACGAGCAATGGAGCGCCTTCAGCCCCCCAGTGTCGACGGCCGCCGCCACCACTCTCATCCTTCGCCTCTCCGTGGGGACGTGGTTTTGTGTCCTTGTTGCCTGCAAGGGACCGTGCAAGTTCCCAGGTTGGGCGATGCGTTTGTCAAGTTCCGGGTCTGCGGATCGAAATGCGGCCGCCCTCCTCCGTCATGGGATCCCGCTCGACACAATGCAGCGACTGATAGTGCAAATGTGACCTCACGCCTCCACCTCGTTGAAACTTCAACGGTATTACAATGAACACTGATTTGTTTCGCGTTTTTCGTTAGTGCCAGGGAAGTGAGTTTCTCGTCGTCTTTCCACTTTCTGTCCTGCAACCCAAGCCACCAAGGTCACCACGCCCCAACTGTACGTCGCATCTGTTGCGGCTGAGCCCAAGCCTCATCCTCAATCTCGCTAGAGCCGCCGCTACAACTCCGTAGGTAACTGAACGCCGTCTTCGGGCCACATGGTGGACTCTCGAAGGAAGTGCAGCCTTCACCGTAGGCACTGCAAGGACCGTGTGCAACACCTACTCTACGTAGGTGCACCATTGCCAGCATCACCACTGAGACCATAGCACATGCCACCACGGCCGTCGTGGTTGTCCTGGCCTAATCCACGACATGGATTCTTCTGTGGACGCAGCATAGGTGATGATGAAGATGCGAAGAGACCCTCGAAGGGGCTGGCGGGGTGGACGTGGGTCAGAAACCGGCTGCCCTATAGTGACAAGATCGTAGGCTTGTGCCATAGCCTACATGACCCCCAATGCGCATTCCTCGTGACTGAGCGCAGAAAAAGCCCGCAGAACATTAGGATCAACTCCGGGTGGCGACCCGCTCCTGATTCTTACGTCTCTAATGCTCAGATTACATAACTTCGGGACCATGCTGACCTTTGCAAAGTCTGTTTCATTAACGGAATATCTGACATCCACTATTGATGCTAGCCTGTAAATCCCATCGAGTTCATTTTAGCGTGTTTTGCCATTTGACAAGCGATAAATGCAATGTGACGCCTGATTCACGCCGAGGTCGATCTATGTTGGTACTGTCATCGTACAATCCGGAAGGAGCAGCGTTCGCAGCGCCTGCAACTCCCCATCTGAGTCGATCGTGTGTAGAATGAGCTGGTTGGCTTACTGCAGTGGTCATTCTAGTTCGTGTTCTCTCTCAGGACAATCCTGATAGTGACACCGTCCTGTCGAAAGCTGAAAGCATACAATGGGCGGTGAATGACTAAACCAATGAGCGACCTTTACTTCTCCTCTGGCGAGTCACGAATCGCAGTGCCCACGATGTGCTTTTCTTTCTCCTTTTGAAACGGTAAAGCGCCCTTCTTGGCGTGGCGGCGACGGTTCTCCTCGCGGTACCGAATTGACTCCCGCATTGTACGGTTCTTCTCTGATTCCTTATAGATGGGCTTCGGCAGGTGGCGGTGACGAGATATCCGTTTGATCTCTGGCATGTGCTTGTAGCGCTCCTTAAGCGCCTGATCATACTGCAGTTTTGCACGTTCGCGGAGACTCTTTGGCCCTGCTCGCTCTGATGCTCGCGCTCGCCACACCCGAATATTACCATCGTCAGAGCCTGACAACACCCACTTGGAGTCGTGTGAAAATCGCGCACAAAAGACCCGCTGCATGCGCTTTGTATGGTAGATGTCCCGTGAGTGACCTTCGCGCACTCGATAGAGCCGGATGGTCCGGTCATAGCCTGCTGTGACAAGCTCTTGACCTGTAGGACTGAAATCTACATCCATAACCGCCTGAACATGGTCCTTGTATATGTTTACCGCTCTGTCAAGACGACGCATGTCATAAAGATAAGCGTTGTGGTCTTCCGACGCCGCGGCAAACATGAAAGCCTCCATTGGGTTCCATGCAATTGCGTTGGACCTCAGTGTCGTGAGAAGCTTTTGCACGGGGCTGTTAGTGCGAATATCATACAGAATGATACTCCGGTCCGATCCAGCAGATGCCACTATTGAAGTCTCAGTTCGGTTGAAACGGACGGTCTGAATATTATCCGCTCCCCACGACAGATCTGCAACAGGCCTGCTACGTCCGGTGTCCCATAGCTGGATGACCTGTCCAGCTGTAACAAATTTGCTATCAGTGAAGTGATGATCCACATCGTTGAACCCGGCATTGCCCAAAAAGGTTTTTTGAGGCACTGCCTCCTCCGCCTTGCCTCCGCTTACTCCACGACTTGTATCAGACGACCACAGCTTAACAGTTTTATCGGCTGCACACGACAATAGCTGACCATCAGGAGAGACAGCGAGGCCACGCACCATTCCCTCGTGCGCCTTTATGTGTAGCGATTCTGTTCGAGATGTGAGGTCCCATAGCTTCAGCGCACCGTCACCACTGCCCGTAGCGAGCTGATTGAGCACTGATGTCTTCGCCATGCAGTAGACGCCGTCAATGTGACCATGACCTAGCTGGCCGACGAACGGCTTTGCGAACATCCTTTCCAACTTTGTGGCGTTCAGGGCCTGTGTGTACTCCCTCGCCCGTTCGAACGGGTGCAGCTCCGGATCCAGGTTCCGTGGCAGGCGCTCCGTTTCTCCACTTTGTACGGGAACGTAGACATCGCTGCTCCGACTTATGGTCTTTACTTTCATGTTGTGGTGATTTGTTCCTATGACGGTTGAGATGGACAGTATAAAAAAAAATCCCCCCATGCATGCCGATATGCCATTCCAGGACACGATAAGAAGTATTACGTAACATCTCGGATAGATTACGTAATACGGGAGTGGCGCTCGAGAGCCGGAACTCACATTGATCCGGTGAAGTCATCACATCGTCATTCATTACTATCGTACAACGTCATGATGCTGGCAATCACTTGGGCAGGTCTAGCGTCCTTGGGGTACCTGGGTCGTTGTAGGTAATGGTTGAACCGCTCTCAGTGTCGGAGTCCCTGTAATGTTCGGACCCAAGGCCTTCTGGAATCACGTGGTGCTGGTATTTCGGAGACTGAATGATAGTGTCGACAATGTAGTATTGCACCGTGTTCATACTGTGTTAGTCTTCTGTTAGGCCGCACTGTGCGATGCACTCACATAAGGGGGAAGATGAGCACCACGAAGGCAACTTGGAGTTTAGGGTTATCGTCCGTCCAAGAGATTAGCCACTCGCCTAAGTCGTCAAGCCACGGCAGGACGAGCAGTATGAAGTAGATCACGATCTTGGACAAGATCTGGGCCCACACATAAAGCACAAGCTGCTTGACAAATGGGGACCAACGCGGAGGGTCGCCATACCGGCCCGAATCAATCTCTGTGATCCCTAGTTTGCGAGCCGTTCGAGTCACAAATGCGAGGAAGAACCAGATCAAAGGCACACCAAGGGTGGTGTCGAAAAGGACGTTCAGGAAGTACCAATTGCACGGGTTTGGGCTTGCGTCCGGTAATGTGTCGCCAGCATCGCTCACGAATATGCTCATAAACAGGTTCAGCATGTGGAGAAGAAAAGCGCCCCAGACTTGTTTCGATACATCGAAGAACCACACCCACCATGCCCGCCGGGGCTGCTCTCTCTGTCGCTTCCAGACCAACGCGGAAATCGCGAGCAAGCCTAACGACCCTTGAATAACAAGTGCGAACGGACCCAGCAGTTCGCACTGGCCTTCGTTTATCCGACTTCCGCCCATGTCTTGTCTGATGCTGTGTTTGCTGGATGTCTGTCGCCCGCCACCGGACTGTTTGCCGTCACTCGTGGCATTGCATTGCGCCCGTGCGGCTCATGCAAGGGAGCATTTATAAGCACCTCATCCCACGGATGCTTGGTGTCGCACCGAACTCCAAAATGTCAGAGCCAACTGTGTGCGAGAAGCCCAAGGAGAATACAAAGCCGAAGCCTTGCTGTGTATGTCTCGACGAAAAGAGTGAGCGCGACAAGTGTCTCCTGCTCAACGGCCAGGACTCTGGAAAGTGTGACTCCATCATCCAACAGTATAAGTCTTGTATGAAGGGTTATGGCTTCACTATTTAACAGCGCGGAGCACTCGACGACAATGTATATATGTTCACCCATGTCTGTACATACGATCTAATAGACTTCAAGATGTGACAAACCTCAAGTCTCCTTGAAAAGGCGGTCAACAGCGCGGCTGAGCCGCCTAACGCCCTCCTGGATTTCGTCGAGGTCGCCATATGCGAACGTTAGACGAAGGAAATTCGCCCGCTTTCGAGCGGCCTCCGAGGCAGCTAGATTTCCTCCAGGTATCACCCGAACACCCTCCTCTAACGCATACTCGTACAGCCGCGTCTGCAGTTCTAGGACATCGTCAGGACCTTTGTACCGAGCGTGGCGCGAGAAGTCAATGCGTGGGGAGCAGAACATACCGGCAGGTGGCGTACTGTAGCTGATGTAGGGATTTTTGACATCCTCAAAGGCTTGCAGCATAGCGTCTCGTCGAATGGTGTACTTCTCGCGAAGAACCGCTATCCAGAGCAGCCAACCGTCGATTCCCCATTGCTGGACCAGGTTATTCAAGATTGCCTGGGACGGTCCGCTGCATCCTCGCGTTGCTAAAGCTGTGTACATCTGTAAACGTTCAATAAACGTTTTGTGGGCGGCGATCCAACCGACTCGCAGTCCGGGAGAGAACACCTTAGAGAAACTCTCCATGCGAACCACGAGTCCGCAGTCATCAAATGTCAAATATGATGGTGCTATGAGTCGTGCAAATTCGTTGGGATCGTGGATCGGTTGTTCCTCAGTTTGTGGCTTCCCGGGCGTGAACTCCGGCATAACCAGATAACCGTAAGGGTCGTCCTCGATGATGACAACGTCGTGGCGCCGACAAATGTCATAGATACGTTTTCGGCGCTCTCTCGAAAGACTCAAGCCGAGCGGGTTCTGGCCAGACGGGATGGTGTACATAACATGGGGCTTCCGACCGAATTTCGGGCCCAGATCAGGATCAGTAGACCAATTGTCGAGAATTCGGGCGAGGTCATCGGCACACATTCCCTCAGTGGTGTCTAAGCGGACAGGACAGACGTCGGCTTCGAGTGACCGGATCTGATCAAAGGTTGGCGTGAAAGCATATTCGTCAACGAGAACATTGTCGCCCGGGTTCACAAGCATGTCGAGAACTTTGTATACACCATCCGAGGAACCGTTGTTCATGATCACGCCCCACTCATCGTCTGCCATCTTCGGTGGATGAACCCGTTTGAGAAGACCTTTGCAAAAGTCGCGAAGCGATGGGAATCCCGAGGGCGACGAGTACTGCAGCACACGATCGAGTGTAAGGACACGACCATCGTACACCTTTTTGTCCTCTTCGGGATCGTCCAGTTTGGGCGCGGGATACTTGTCAATCACGATGTCGCGAGTCAATTGGGCCACCACGGGGTCCTTAGCTAGCTTCTGTGACACAGGGCCAGCAGTGTCCGCGCCAGTGCGAGACGAGGTGGCTCCCATGAAGGGCTTCTTCACGTCAGACACAGGCACGGTCTTCTGCACCACAGGCAAGCCGGCGCCACCCTCCCACTCGAACGGCCGTGGGGGCCGTGGCTTGGACGCAGGGTTGGCAGATATGCGAAGAGTGATCTCCTCAACTGGGATGCCAGACGGGTTCGGAACACCATCAGATAGGATGATGGGGTTGGGATGAGGCTTGATGTCCGGCGACAGGCCTGACAGGGCCAGAAACGGAGTCATATTGCGCCGTTTGGCGCGCTCGGAGACGTGCTTGCTGAGGTCGGTTGCAGTCATTGCGGTGGGTGAGGTCTGGGACGTCAATTGCCGGAGTCGGGCAGTTATATGAGGTGTCGTTACCCCACTTCGCCAGTGAGTCAGAACTGGAAGTCCTCGGCGCTGACAAATTCGCCGAGGAGCGCATTGCACGGCAGCGACTAAAGTTCTATCACTGTGCGTCGGCGTCCGATGCGCGTGGGGGGCTGCACATAGGGGATCAGATTTGGGATTTAGGATCTACCAATGATGCATTCCCGCCGTACCATACATTATGCTCGGCGTTTGACACCGAGTCGTGAGCCGTCGACCCATGAACGTCCCACATTCATGTAGAAGTGTTTGGACTTGATCAGCACGACTAGACACCGTGGAATTCGCCAGCCAAACATGATGCCAACACCATGCTTGGGGCCTATCGGCACGACCAGAGTGTCCTTTTCAGCGCTCCTGTATACCCGCTTCTTTCGCTTTCTGTTGGATGCCACAAAGTCTTCCATCAGCGTGGCCTCCAAAATTGGGATTTGGACTGTCAGGTCCATGATGGTGTTGTTGCTGAATGACACAATGTCCCCAATGGCGTACATGCCAGGTTCCTTTGTCATAACTCGCAAACACGGCTTGCACTTGATGTAATGCGCTTCGTCAAGAAGAGCACTAGGAACGTAATCTGAATTAGGCCACACCCCCACCGCCGGTATATAAAGGTCCACTATCCGCGTAGTGCCATCCTCCAAGAAGATTTGTGTTTTGAGTCCCGACTCTATTGTGACTGGCTTGTGGTCCGAGATTTTGCAGTTGTGGATAATTCGCACACCCATCCTATTCAAGACTCTCTCTGCTCGCTGCCCCACATCGTTGCGGACCTGCATGAGCAAAACCTCGGCTCCAGAGTAGAGCTCAACGTGTTTCGCTGCGCCATACTTGTACGCTATCTCGCCTGCCAATTCTATCCCGAGCGCTCCACCACCGCCAATTGCAATAGTTTTGGCCCGCTTGATGCCCTCAGCCAGGTCGTTCAAGGCCTGCCTCGTTGGCTCATATGGTCCCTGTAGCTTGAAAGCCACGCTTTCAGATTTAGTGCCTGACGCGAACACAAGAGTGTCATATGGAATCTGCTCTGTGCCGTCTAAAGTTGATGTGAAGACCAGCTTGGAGGCCTCGTCAACTTCAGTGGCACATCCCTCGACAAACCTGAAGTGATTGGCAGGCACACCATGAAAGAACTCGCGGATTGGAAGAAACAGTTTGTTGTCAGTTAGTATGTCCGTCTCGAGGAGAGCGCGTGGTGCTCCTGGGTTGAAATAAAAGTGAGATGTAGGCGCAATCAGAATGACCCTCATGGGATACTTGAGCTGTGGAATGATCTTATGTAGGAAGATGTGTGCCGCGTTCAGTCCACCAAAGCTGGCGCCAACAATGACCACATTGTGGGTCAACTGCTTTGGTGGTTGGTGGGCCATTGTTGCCATCTCATTGCCCTGGATACTTGGATCTTTAAATCCTTTGGGCCGGGATCGCGGGCGGCGCGTCAATTCGCAGCTCACATGGCACTGGACCCGAGACAAAGTTCAATTTGCGCAAGAAAAGGCTATTTAGTGAGACATGACGGCGGCATCTTTTCCCGAACCGGAGTCAGAAGGGGAGACCAGCCCGGACGCTCTCTTCACGCAATTAGCCATTCTGTTCTGTACCTAGCAAGGGTCATCAGCCGCGGATTGGCTCCGACGCGTGCTGTGTAGCCGATCTGGAGATCCTCCCTTGCAAGTGGACGCGTCTCGGTCGACGGCCCGTAAATAGTCTCCCACGCGAAAAATCCCCCACAGAGGGCCTAATGCGGGCCGCTTGTCTGAGGGTGAGTTAAATCCAGAGCGTGGGCACTATCGGTGAAGGCCACATCGCTACGGGCTGGGAGCGATCTGGCCGCCATGATCGCCCCCGGACGACCAGCCCTCCGCTGCATCGTGAAACACGAGCGGGTCCAAAACCTGGCTTTTACGAGACGAAATTGGACCGTCCCACATGTAAGATCCAAACGGCGTCAGAGGATCACATTTCGTGGGCAGACTCCGCAGAACTGGTGCTCTAGGGTCCTCGCGTAGGGCCGCGCCAACGAAAGCGACCCCGTGACTAAGTCACATGACCGTGCATCCGCACCTGCATGACGCCCAACAACTCGGCAGCAAGCAAAAGGCGCGGAGGCGGAAGCACGGGCCGAGCGTTATAAGAGTAGAAAGAGCGGAGCAAAGGCGCTCGACCCCTCGAGCGAGACCTCTGTATCGCCCACGTCAGGCGAGCTAACGTCTG
>JANJPH010000247.1:0-15558 GCA_030407195.1 [Candida] tunisiensis
AGATTGCGGTACGGTGATCCCACCGTTGATCCTGTCACGTGGACATGTCACGTGCCGTATACAAATTGTCCACAAGTAGGCTCAGAACCCTTACATGAATTTTTCGTCCCAGTGGACACTATGAGGTCATGGCGGGAAGTGGTGAAAATGCCGAAAATATGGCCAAATCTTGCGAAGGACGGCCGTGGTTGCGAAGATGTGCTGTTTCTGGGCTTCTGAGGCGGCCCACAAGCTGTCCGTCCCCCGCAGGCTGTCGTATTTCGCCACGCCCGACTCGAACACCCGAGGGGGCCAGAAGACCAGCAAAACGCACGGAGGGTCTGGCGCCGTGCCCGCACACGGCGCAGCAGGGACAGGGCCCCGTGCCCATGGGCCCTTGCCCGCCGTCCCCAACGAGGAAGGCGGACCGCCCCTCGGCGGCGGGCGCCGCACCCCTGCGCAGCCCCCGGACCGCAGCGTAAACCTCAGCACACCATTGGTAATACTCCCACCAGCGCCATTCGCTCCATACACCCATAACCAGGGAGGCAACGGAGTGTGGCAAAAACACACCCGCTCGGTGCCCCAGTATTTATTGACGGCCATGTCAAACGCAGCCATCGGAGACCTCTACAGGGACATCATCGAGGAGGTGATCCGCGACTCAAGGCCGGACTTTGAGGACTCGGGAATCGATGAGACCACCCTACAGGATCTCCGCGGCATATGGCAGGCAAAACTCAGCTCCATGAAGGTGGCCAAGTTCCCATGGGACGACCGGCCGTCGCCCGTGAACCCCGGCCTGGGCGGCGCTGGTCTCGACGCCAACGGCAGCCGGCCGCCCGAGGCCGTCGCGGCCGACACTGTCCCAGCGGTGCCCGACCCGGCCGCCGGTCTCTATCCGGCCGACGGTGGTAGCACCGGCGCCACACCTACCATCAAGCCAGAAGATACCACGTCAAACAGCATAATGCTGCCGGGAAACCGGTATCCCGACAGCCAGACCGCCGCGATGCGTGCGGCCGCCAACGTCCAGCAGTTTGCCACGCAGAACCAGGTCCCGAACGCAGACGATAGCATTCGCGGGATCATGCGGCGAGGCGGGGTGGAGGGCCAGGGAGGCTCCGGCGGCAATGCGAGCGGTGGCGGCGGCCTGGTTCTGCCCGGCGGCGGCCAGCTGGGCCAGACGGACGGAGCAGACGACGACGAGATCAACTCCGACCTTGACGACAGTGAGGACGACTCGAGCGATCCCACGGACGAAGTCGACGAGGAGGGCGGCATGATCATGCTCTGCCTCTTCGACAAGGTGCAGCGTGTGAAGAACAAGTGGAAATACGTGCTCAAGGACGGGCTGGCGAGCATAAACGGCCAGGATTACGTCTTCTCCAAGGCCACGGGAGAGTCTGAGTGGTGAGCTGACAGTGAAAATGATGAAAATAGTGTATAATATATGGGAGTGTTTTGCTTAAACTGCCGCTTTGGTCCTGATAAGCTTCCCCCCGCCCCCGCACTGATATGCCAATTCGGGAAGCGCATCGACGTCGTCCCGTTAATAGGCCGAGGCCTCCAGTCTCCTCAACACAACACAGAGGCCGTGAAACAATGTCAACGGGACTGCTGCACCGCTATACGGAGCGGCTTGTGGCGTTTGAGCACGGGACCAATGCCTTCAAAAACATCGTGCTGTTTATTGGCGGCCTAGGGGACGGCTTGGGAACGGTCCCATACGTCGAGAACCTCGCTGCCGCACTGGCAAAGCAGAATTGGGGCGTGGCAGAGGTCCTTCTGGCCAGCTCGTACACCGGCTGGGGCACGGGCCACCTGCCGCGCGACGGCCGCGACATTGCCAACGCCATACGCTACTTTCGGGACAAGCAGGACAGACGGCAGATCGTGCTGCTGGGCCACTCGACCGGCTGCCAGGACATCATGTACTACCTCACTCAGCAGTACGACATTGACCGCACGCCGCTGGATCAGCGACCGCTCGTTCAGGGCGCCATTCTGCAGGCCAGCGTGAGCGACCGCGACTCGGCGCCGGGCGGCATGAAGGGCGGTGTGGACGAGTTCAATGAGCGGCTCAAGGTGGCGCAGCAATGGGTCGACGATGGCAAGGGCAAGAATGTTCTGCCCGACGACTTTGGCAAGTGCGTGTTCAACACTCCAGTGTCGGCCAACCGCTGGGTGTCGTTGCACTCGCGGCGCGGCGGCGACGACTTCTACTCGTACGACCTAGAGCAATCAGACTGGGACAAGACATTTGGCCGTCTCGCGGAGCCGGGTTCCTCTCGCTTGAGCGCCGACATATCCGACAACTCGCGCACAGGGAAGCTGCTGCTGTGCTATTCTGGGTCTGACGAGTTTGTGCCGGCCGACAAATCGCTCGAGGACCGCAAATCGCTCGTCGAGAAGTGGAAGGCCACGGTGCAGCGGCGCGACCCGCACGTGTGGAGCGAGTACTCTGGCGTTATAGAGGGCGCCACGCACAACATTGGGCCCAAGTCTGCGGACGGCGCACAGGAAGACTTCATCCGCCGAGTGCAAGCGTTCGTAGGGACTATCAACACTGGCGGACGCTCAGGCGATCGTTTGTAGACGATAATGAAGAGTTGCAAAAAAAAAGATACGTGCCTCCTGCCGGGATCGAACCAACGACCTTTGCATGACACAAAGTACAAGTGCAACGCTCTACCACTGAGCTAAAGAGGCAGCTGCGGAAAAATTCCTGATACTGGCGTTCATGAGGCGGGGTCTGTGGCCCTTGAAACGGACCTTCCCGGACGACGCCTTTTTTTGCTGTTTTTGGGGTCATTTGGATCCAAGGATGGCCGTGGCGGTATGCTACGGGCCCTCCTGGTCGTCCGGACCTTGCCAGTCGCTCACGACCCTTCCTTGCTGGTCGTCACGGCCCCTTCTCTGATCTGCTTACTGCGTGCGATTGAGACGGCCCGGCTATGACCTGGTGGGCCCTTGTCATTCCCTATGCCGGTTGGCCACTGGCTTGCCTTGGCCCTCGCAGGTGTTGGCGTTAGGTTCTCAGAATCACTGCGTGCCCGTCGCGCTGCCGACCGGCCATGACTGGAGCTCTGTCTGGCTTCCTCTGTGGCTGTCTGCCCTTTGTCCCTTAGACCCTGACCATCGCAGACACGCCGGTGCCCAGTGCAGAGGCCGATTGTGGCGTGGATTGTTTGCGTGGCACTGTATTGTGTCGGGCCCTGCAGTTGCCACCCACGGTCGCCGCCCGTCACCTAAACGAGTACCACGTAAAAAGCCTGCTTTCAGCTTTCACGAAACCAAGATGCCTATCGAGCTCATCCTTTCGCCAGTGATGCGGCCCCTCGTGGTGGCAAAGGCGGTGCTGTTTCACCCGCACCGCGAGTCGTCGCGATACCGGCCCGTCATCAAAGAGCTGGATAGATGCGGACCGAACACGAAGTCGTACACGTTCCGTCGCGACTTTGGGATGGGCCAGAAGGTGTTTAGCGTGTTTGACGACGCAAACCCGCGCACCACCCTCGACCAGCGGCTCTATCGCTACGTGCGGTCACGGGCGGTGAAAGGGGCATACAAGGTTTATACCACGGGGCGCAAGACGCCGACTGCGGCAGTGCGAGCGGGGCTGCGCTCGAACGTGCTGCTGATGGCACGGCCTGGAGATAGGAGCTCGGACGCCGAGCTCGGGTGGCATGTGATCTCGCACCGGGTGGACGCCCTGGACTCGTACCGCATGTTTGAGCTGGCGGACGGGCACACGTACCAGTGGTCGACGCGCGGCCGCTATCTGGAGCGGGTCAGCAACCAGGGCGAGAAGGAGGTGGAGGTGCGGGAGCGGGTGGCGCACGCGACCCTCAACGGGGAGAAGGGGTTTACGGTCGTCGTGGACGAGTCCAAGATCACGCGCGAGATGGCGCTGGCCACTGCCATGGTGTCGTACATCGACCAGTGGAACACGCAGCTCGGCGTCGGGGGCATCTACTACCCGTACCGAGCCCAGCGGGTGCGGTGGAAGCGGGACTAGGGATGTTGGAGGGGTAAATAGAGGAGGAAAGAGCAGTGGCCGGCGGTATAGCGTCGAAAGGCGGCGGCCGGAGTATAGAGTAGAAGGCGGTGACCGGCGGGCAGAGTAGAGCCAGCCAATATAGCAATAGAGCGAGTGTCTGACGGAGTGTGTCGGTATGACAGAGACAGCTGACAACACCATCAAAACAACCCAACAACAGTGTCGCGGGCGCCCGCCAACCCCTCGCACGGATCGACGTCGCGCGTCGCATGTCTTTGCAACACCCATGTGAATAGGCGTGAGCCATTAAATGCCGGCTGCACACCACAAAGCTGAGGTGCCAACAGCGCAACGGACGTCTCAGCCCCGTCTTGCGGTCCAATTGAGACAGCGTCGCACCGGCCCCGCCCACATCCGGCCCTCTGCTCAGCGCCCGCACCTCTCAGACCCCGCTCACGCCCCTCACCCCTAACCGCACACCCCCGCCCCCGCGCTCGGCTACAAGGGGTCACCAAGACGTCGATCGCCGATCCCAAGAGCGAGCCTCGATGGCCCTGGGTGCACCCTAGACAAGGGCCGTGCGCTTCCCACACACTAGCGTGTGCCGGCATCGCGCTGCGTGCTTTGCCAGCCGTCCTCGCCACCACCCACCACAACACAACGGCCGTCCCGAATGAAGGCCCACTGGTCCAGCCCGTACAGCCGACGACTGACGGGGACGCTGCCAGAGATCCCCGAGGAAACAATCGCCGCAACCACCGCTGCGTCCGCCGCGACCGTCCGTCGCCGCTACGTCCGGGCTGCGCACGACGACAACGCGGCCATGTCGCGCACGCAAAAGTGGTTCGACACCCCGTCCGTGCCCGACGACGTCGTCGTCCGCGCCGCGACGCGCCACTCGGCTGCCAAACCGGCGCTCGACACAAACAACCTCATAGAGGGCCCCGCCCCTGCGAGGTCCCGGGCCGACCAGCCCAAGCTCTCGCACCTCCATGACGAACTGCTGGACATCGCCAGCGCCGCCCAGCTGGCGGCACAAAAGCGGCCCGACAGCGCTGGCAGCATCGCCAGCATCCCCTGCCCGACGCCGCCGCGCCACACAGTGCGGGAAGACGAGTCTGGCGCGTCCATGGCGACGTTCATGCCCCTCTTCCTCGCCCTTCTCCCCGCAGCAACCGGCGTGCTCGTGAGCGAAGGGGCCTCGCGTATCGTCGGCGACGCGCTGGTGCTCGCTCTCATCGCGTGGTTCGTCTATGCCATCGGCGCCGGCACGCACCACATGTATACCGAGGCCCTGAGCGGCGCCGGCCAGCTTGGCCGCGGTCCTGCCACCGCGCTGCACCTCTCTTCGCCGTTCATCGGCGGCCTCGTCATGCGGTTCTTCCGCAACCACATCACACTGGGGCCAAAGCTCATCACCAATTTCAACATCATCCTCTACGTCAGTATAGCGTTTGCGCGGTGCGTCGCGCAGCTCGGCGAGGCCCGGGAAAAGGCCGCCACTGCCACTGCAGAGGTCGCAAAGGCGACGGCTGACGCCGCTGCACTCGCGACAGAGGCGCGAGCCTCGGCCATGGGGGCCCAGGAGCGCGTCGCTGCCCAGACAAAGACGCTCAAGGCCCTCGAGCGGGACCTGCGCAAGCTCAGCGGCCAGCTCTCGACGCTCGATAGCCGTGTCACAGAAAACGAAGGCATATGGGAGACAGAGGTTAACAGCATCTGGAACGCGGTCGGAATGGTCCGACGGGACGTTGACCGTAGTCTCCGGAAGCTCAAAAAGCATCGCAAGGAGGATTCAGGCGATGAAAACCTGCAAAAGGATGGCGAGTATCGCGACGATCGCCGCCCGAACGGCGACGCCCGACGCAAAAGCTCCCGTTCAGACAGCGACGAGCGGCGACTGGCGGCAGCCCTGGAGGAGCTGCAGTCGTCGCAGGGGAGTCTGCTGAACGTTGACGAGGGCCTTCTCCGGGCCTACTACAGCAGTCGACCCAAGTACAACGCGAGCGACCGCATTCCGTACACCAAAAGCCGCGGGAGCAGCCCGCGCGGGAGCGTTGCGCAGGAAGGGGACTCGGACAGCGCCAGCAGCGGCCGCAGCGTCGTGATGGCGGCGCGGCGGGGGTCCGGAAAGGGCAGCATGACTACGAACGTGCCTGCGCTCGTTGTGCCGCAAAAGCGCGAGAAGGTGGCGGCGAAGAGACGACGGAGCGCGTCGCTGCCGGCGCCCGAGCCGCGGCCGTGGTCGCTTGCGGGCCTGGTGCGGTGGGTGGCGGTCGGGCCGTTCCTGCTGACGCTGAAGACGCTGCTGCTGCCGGTGCGCATTGCGCACTACACGCTGGAGATCCCGCGTCGGGCGGTGCGGAGGCTGATCCTGTCGGTCGCCACCACCTACTAAGTTATTTGATGTGCTATGTCTGAATGAAGGTTTGTCATGGGTGGCGTTCCGAAAGGGGCTATCTCATCGTCATGGGCACCCAAAGGAGACTATCTTATCATCGGCCTGAAGCGGCCTATCTTATCGCTGGGGCATCCAAAGGGGCCTATCTTATCGCCCGGCATCTGAAGCGGCCTATCTAGCGCCCCAAAGCGGTCCAAGCGCCCTATCTTATCGCGTGGCGTCCGTCCAAAGCGGCCTATCTTATCGCCCCAAAGCGGACCGCAGCCCTATCTTGCTGTCTGACGGCCCGCCCGAAGCGGCTTATCGTCCCCAGTTGTGACTGCTAAATAATTGCGACTCATGCCCAGGGGGTCACCCGGCCGCAATCCGACGGTCGTACTTAAGAAATAGCGACTCGCACGGTTGCGGCCCCGCATCTACGCTCTTCTGTGGAATCTGCCAACATGAGAGCCAAGTGGAGAAAGAAGAGAGTCAGAAGACTGAAGCGCAAGAGACGGAAGGTCAGAGCCAGATCGTGAGTACCACCTTTTTTTTGCTTGTTTTTTTGGCGGCCGGGAAACGCATCCTCGCCAGGTCACGCGACAACAGGTGCTAACACAGCAAATAAGCGGCTCGCTTCGTGCAAGGTACTAGGTGATTGAGGCGTTGTTTCTGCGATGTTTTTGATTTCCGAAATGCTGTGCCGTTCTTGAATGTACAAAATTCGCTCTGAACTGTGGCAATTCGTGGCTGTCTGGTGGCAAAACCGCCACTGGGCCACCGCAATTGTCGCAGGGCAGGGCACCAAAATAAACAATTTCGATTGTCTCTGTTGTAGCGCTCCTCGTCGTCCTCTGCTCCTCGCCGCCGCCACTCGGCCTGCGCGATGATGCGACGGCTGACTAAGCGTCCCTGTCGGCATTTCCGTCCATGTTGTGAGGCGCAGCGGGGTGGGGGAGATCTTCCGCGAACGCACGGGAGCGCTGAACCGCCGGTGAGCGACAAGATTGTAAACAAGTATCGCAGACGGAAAGCCCAGGTGCCGTACCGCCGCTACGGTCCGGATCAGCAGGCGTCGGCAGCAGCGGAGGGGGAGGCGGAGGTCGACGTCCCGCCGACAACATGTACGGATCCCGAACCACAGCAACCCATTGGCGGCGGTGACGCGCCCACGACGGGCTACCTGCCTCCTGAGCTGGTGGAGCGCGTGTTCAGCCACGTCGAGGGCCCCTTTCCGACACACATTCTGCGCGTGTGCCGGCTGTGGTATGCTGTGGGGCTCTCATTCTTGTACAGGCGTCCAGAGCTCACGGTGCGCAACTACCAGCGGTTCGTGGACACCATCTCGCGCCCCGAGGGACGCGACCTGGCCCGGCTCGTCCGCGAGCTGGATCTGTCGCAGATCATGCAAACCGGCAAGAACAGCTATTCCGCCCGACTTCTGCGTCGCTGTTCTGCGTCACTGGAGGTCTTCATCGCGCCCCAGACGTCCTTTGGCTACAGTCCGCTGGTGGCGCTCCGTGGATGCACCAACATTCGCGTCCTCGACCTGAGTCTCGTATGCGAGACCGTGGATCTGCGCGAGCTCTTCTCTGCGATTGCCGCCGCTCAAAAGCTCACGACGCTCTTCTTTCCTCGCAGCTCGCACGATTGCACACAGTACGATAATCTCTGGCCCCCAATTCTGACTCGGCTGGGGCTGGCTGGCGGCATTACCGACCAGTTCATGCGGGAAACCGCGTTCCCTCGCACGATTCGCCATCTGTCATTCAGCCACTGCCACTTTGTGTCGTCGGAAAGTGTCCAGAGGGTCTGCAATCGCCTCGGCGCGGACCTCGAGACGCTGGAGGTGCTGTTCCCGCTGTCTGCGCTGCGACCAAACGCCCTGGACTCGGTTCTCAGACTCTGCCCGCGGCTGCGGCGGCTGCACGCTTCTGTCGACTACATGACGAGACACGTTTTCGACGACCCAAACCTGCCGTGGGAGGAGGACGCCGAGTCGGTCGGCCTCAGGTGTCGCCACACACACCTCGAGATACTGCACCTGGACTGCAGCGGCAACATGGGCCAGAACAACAAAGTCCGCGCGGATCACATCACGACCGCCGTGCTCGAGGGGAAGCTCCCCGCTCTGCGGAAAGTGCGGGTGAGTCTGCGTATGGGGTGGTCGGCGGCGCAAGGAGAGGTTTCCGAGCTTGCCGACGTCCTGGACGAGCTGTGGGGCGACCGCGGCGGAGTGTACATAGTATAGCATAGCATGGCACGCTGTCGGCGCTGCCGCCCGAATGCATTTGCCACTGGCCCTGACAATCAGGCACTCTCAGCGCAAGGGTAAGGTTTGACGAAACCTAAAATTAGGACGCGTGTTCTTCAGCAGCGCACAGAGCGAGAAGAGGCGTCGTGCGTTCCAGAGTGGGTTGCCGAACTTCAGACGTCTGAACGTGGCGCTGGGTCAAGCGATCAATGTGCCGGCCGACGCTGGCCCACTGGTGCGCGGCACTACGCTGAAAACGAGTCGCTCCCACGAGGTCCCGTGGCGGCCCCGTTGCCCTCCTGCCCACAGGGCCATCGGCACGGTTTGTTAGGCCGCGCGAACTGGCATGCCCGTGCTGCATGCATGTTTTTAATGCTGGGGGTTAACAAGGCCTTGCCAGATTAACACGTCACGGAAATTTCAGTCCTGTTCGTTTCTGTCGACGTGACGGCATGAGTGAAAAGACGGCTCTTCTGAACGGCCAGGAGGGCTACCAGGATGGCGGTGCGGCAGCGCCGTCGGCAAATCCTGCGCTGGACGCATCCAAGGCCCAACCAAACGGCTATGCTTCTCCCGATAAGACAATCTCGGGCAAGGACGCGCCGCCCGGGATGAGCCATCTGGCACCGCCGCGCCAGTACCGTGTGACCACGGTGCCTGCCTCGCTGGCCGAGCAGCGGAAGCTCTCCCCCCTGGACAAGAAGCTTCTCGTTGTCCTCGGTGCGTTCACCTTCCTGGTTCGCATGTGGCGGCTGGACCAGCCAACGTCCGTTGTGTTCGATGAGGTCCACTTTGGCGGCTTCGCCCGCAAGTACATCATTGGCCGTTTCTTCATGGACGTCCACCCGCCTCTCGCCAAGATGCTCTACGGTGCCGTCGGATGGCTTGGCGGATACGATGGTGAGTTCGAGTTCAAGACAATTGGCCTTGACTACCTCGAGCCTCGTGTCCCCTACATCACCATGCGCTGCTTCCCCGCCATTTTGGGTTCAATCACTGTGCTGCTTGCCTACGCGACGATGCGGGCATCGGGAGTGCGCAGCCAGACGGCCCTGTTTGGTGCAGGTCTCATTGCGATTGAGAACGCTCTGGTCACTCAGTCGCGCTTCATTCTGCTTGACTCGCCGCTGATTTTCTTCTTGGCCATCACGACGTACGCGTTCAAGAAGTTCGAGACGCAGGTCCCGTTCACCCGCAACTGGTTCCGCTACCTCTTCCTCACGGGCCTGGGTCTCGGTG
This sequence comes from [Candida] tunisiensis, assembly GCA_030407195.1. Classification (NCBI taxonomy): domain Eukaryota; kingdom Fungi; phylum Ascomycota; class Dipodascomycetes; order Dipodascales; species [Candida] tunisiensis. Next base: position 9,856 of record JANJPH010000247.1, read on the forward strand.
CGACGGGCAGCTCCAAGTGGGTCGGCCTGTTCACTGTTGGCTGGATTGGAACTCTGACTGTCTGGCAACTGTGGTGGCTCCTTGGTGATCTTCAGGTGCCATTGAAGCGGTTTGCAAATCATTTCGCATCCCGTGCTGCCCTGCTGATCGGCGTCCCCGTGGCGTTCTATGTCATGATGTTTGCGTTGCATTTCATTTGCGTTGTCAACTATGGCGATGGTGCCTCGTTCATGAGCCCAGAGTTCCAGGCTACGCTGCAGCACGCAGACGTGGTGAGCTCTCCAGCTGACGTTGCTTTCGGGTCTGAGATTAGCATCAAGCATCTCAACACTCAGGGCGGTTACCTCCACTCCCATGACCACATGTACGAGTCGGGCTCCAAGCAACAGCAGGTCACACTCTACCCGCACAAGGACCACAACAACGTATGGGTCGTCGAGAACTACACCACCGAGAACCAAGTTGACTTCTCCAAAGTTGATCCTGTGTGGATTGAGGACGGTATGATCATCCGTCTCAAGCACAAGCCGTCGCACCGTCGCCTGCACTCGCACGACGTGCGCCCGCCTGTGACCGAGCAGGATTTCCAGAACGAGGTGTCAGCGTACGGTTATGAGGGCTTTGATGGTGACGCCAACGACAACTTCCGTGTTGAAATCGTCAAGGACAAGTCCGAGAAGGGCGAAGCTCAAAAGCGTATTCGCACTATCCAGACTAAATTCCGTCTCGTGCACACCATCACCGGATGCGTGCTGTTCTCTCATCCTGTCAAGCTGCCCAAGTGGGCGTTCGAGCAGCAGGAAGTCACTTGCGGTCGTGGTGTGACGCTGCCGAACTCGATCTGGTACGTGGAGCAGAATGAACACCCCATGCTGGGAGAAGATGCCGAGAAGGTGTCCTACAAGCGCCCGTCGTTCCTGTCGAAGTTCGTGGAGCTCAACAAGGTCATGTGGAAGATTAACGCTGGCCTCACTGAGACCCACGCTTGGGAGTCGCGGCCCGGTTCCTGGCCGTTCATGCTCCGTGGTATTAACTTCTGGGTTAAGGAGAACAAGCAGATCTACCTCATTGGTAATCCGGTGGTTTGGTGGTCGTCCACGGCAGTTATCGGCCTTTATGTTGTGTTCAAGCTCGTCTCAATCCTGCGCTGGCAACGGGGCTGCAACGACTTCGTGTCTAGTCCTGAGGCGCGCGAGGCGTGGGCCACGTTTGACAAGGGCTATGGCTCGTTCGTCCTTGGATGGGCATTCCACTACTTCCCGTCTTTCCTTATGGTTCGCCAGCTCTTCTTGCACCATTATCTCCCGGCTCTTTATCTCTCCCTCCTGGGCTTCGCGCAGTTCTGGGACCTTCTGACCACTCGGATTATCAAGAATCGCATGATTGGCAACGCGCTTACTGTGGCGTTCTTCGCGTTTGCCTTGTTTGCTTTCGGTTGGTATTCGCCGCTCACCTACGCCACGCCGTGGACCAAGTCGCTGTGCGAGAAGTCGAAGCTGCTTCCGCGATGGGATTTTGAGTGCAACACATTCCATGAGAAGTACTCTGACTACCGTGACGCCTCCATCAAGGCGTCGTTGGCAGCGGCATCCAAGGCCACCGAGGAATCCGTCCTCGACAATGAAGAGCCAGCAGTTCCAGCAGAGGGCCTGAACCACCGCACCAAGGAGGACCAGGGTCAGTCTGAGGAGGAGCTCAAGGCGCGCAATATGGTGAGCCCGCCGCCTGCGGACTTCACTTCAATCATTCAGGGAGAGGACTCAGAATCCCTTACTGAGGTTGTATACCGAGACGAGCACGGAAATGTTCTTGACCCCGAGGTGGTGGCGTCCATGCAAGCCGCTGGAGAGATTGAGGTAAAGACAGTGGTGCACCACGCCGACGAATAGAGACGGCCCAGTTGGTAAAATAAAAATTCGAGCTGTGCATTGTATCAGTTGTCTAGCATGCTCTCGTCTGATGTGTACTCGTCAAGGACTTCGTCGCTCGGCGCTCGTTTCGGGGCCATTGAGATATATCGCGGCACTGCAGGGCTATCCGCAACATCTGAGACGTCGGGTCGGAGCTTTCGGCGTTTCTGCAGACAAGATGAAGACGGCACGCTGCTCGTAGTGAATTTGTGTGATGCCTTGCCTTTGAAGCTTCCCTGTGGCAACCTCTCGCTGGTGGCGGCGAATGCTGTCGCCCGAAGCACCGTCTCCCACCCACGGATAGGTGACAGGGGAGCCATAACTACCTCTACAGAGCCGCTGTCGGCAGCCGCTGGCGTGGTACCGTCGCTTATCGTACAGCTGTGCGTGGTGGCAGCGGTCTGCTCGCCCATCGCGCTACTGGCCGTCCTTCCGGACGAGCACAGCCACACGAAGGACGGCACTGCGTTTTATATTCGAGCAGTCCTCACCTCTAGCGCCCGTGCCTCATCGTCTTGGGTCGGTGCCGGGGTCACGTGCCCCGGCACGTGACGCTGAGTTCGCCACATCACCGCGCGTTTTGGCTAGCAGCCGAATGTCGTGGCCATGACAGAGGACGGGACACAGGAACGGCTCAAAGAGTACCTTTGCGAGCTGGACGCGTACCAAACTGCACATGAGGCGCTAGCGAAACAGCTGAGTGACGGGTTCATCGCGCTGGCGCAGGCCAACTACACACGGGGCTCGACAGACCGGATTGGCCGCGACGCGTACGATGAGCGTGTCAAAGCGAGGACGCTAGCGTGAGTTTGTCCACGGACCTTGTGTGCGGGCCGATGCTAACCAAGGAGAGTCGAGACAGAGTGCCAGATCGGCACGCAAACGGACGAGAAACAGAAAGACCCAATTACGATGTTTGGCGTGTTGTCGCCACCGCCGCTTCGCGAGGCACAACGCCACTTTGCAAGCAGCCTCCAGAGCGCCGTGTCAGCCGTCAATGCGCGACGCCGTCTGGTGGCGCTGGAGGCCGACATAGACATGACAGATCATTAATTCATTACTGTGGCATCTGCGTCAATAAGGGCCTTGCGTCGGGCGACCTCGAAGATAAGGTCGTCGCAGTGGCGAAGCAGCTCGTCCTTCTGGCGGATGGCAGCCTGCCGCTCCTCCTCGGCCTCCTCAAGCTCCGTCTGGAGTTTTCGAATCCGCTCCAGCTGCTCCTCCTCGGAGATGCCGATGCCCGGAAGATAGCTGATGAGCAGGTCGGTCTGCCGTGTTTTCGTGATGAGATCCCGCGCCAGGTCCTGGAGGTCTGCGCGGAACTTTTCTGGCGAGACTGCCTCCACGGACGGGTCAGTCGCCTTTGCCTCGTCGCCGAGCGGGACAAAGTCGTGGTGCTTGTTGATGTAGTTCAGACAGCTGTAGAACTGCTTGAGCAGCTGGTCTATACACGTCTGGAGCTGGGTCAGGCTGTCCATGGCATTGCGAGCTGGCGGTGGTGGTGACCGATGCCAATGTTAACCAAGGTTGTCTCGGTCACGTGACAAAGATGCAGAGCCACGTGACAGCGGCGTGCTAACCACGTGACATGCCTGGTCCTCCGTATCAGGAACGCGAGACATATATTACAATAAATACTAGAGCCAGTTGCCCGAGGGCCTGGTTTCCTCAATGAGGGTGAGTTTGCCCATGCTGACGTCTAGGCTGGACTTGCGGTGGTCGGGGGGCGCCACTGCAACGCCATACCCTGGCTCCTGGTCGTCGAAGAAGGACGGCTCGGTGTCGCGGCCGAGCGAGGATATGCTGCTAGCGTGGCGCCGGTGTGTCTTGACGTCGGCCGGCGCAGCGGGGCCTGGAATGCTGCAGCGCTTGGACGCGGTCTCCATGAGCGTGGGTGGTAGGAGCCGCGCGTTGTCGCCTGGCGACCGGCGTGGCCGGGCCGGCGTGGCGCGGAACGCGCCCTGCGCAGTCTGAGGGGTGAGAGGTGGCGGTGTACGGCGGTTGATGACGTCCTTGAGGGCGGTGTTGGCGTTGAGGACGCCGCTTGGCACGCCGGCCGAGCTGCTGAGCGAGACAGAGCTGATGGTGGTGTTTGGCGATGCCACGCTGCCGCTGAGACTGAACCGGCTGTTGTTGGAGCTGCTGTTGGAATGGTAGGTGAGGGTAGAGGTGACGGTGTTGCTCCGTCCCACGTGTTGCACGCCGCCGTCTCCTGAGCGGGCGCTGTGGCTGCGGCGCAGCGCCGGGTGGGCCACACCGGTGCCGCCCACGACGAGGGCCTGGAGCGTCTGGTGGCTGAGGCGCGAGATGCCGCCGTTTGTGATCAGGACCACCTCTGGCGAATGTGCGTTGAGGTGGTGAAGGTGGACAAAATTGTGTGGGCTGCTGATGTAGCCAGAGCCCGGCGCGAATCCGCGCGGTGCGGTGGGACGGGGCTTGCCGCCCGGAGCTATGTTGTTTGCCGACCGTCGAGGCTGTGGGGTGGGGTTTTTGCGGTGTTTGTCATCGCCGGAGACGGCCTGGCGGAGCTTGCCGAACACGGCGGTGCTGGTGCGGCGACGGATCTTGTTGGCGCGGGACTGTGCTGCGAGAGCTTCAGGCTCGTCGTCGTCCTCGCCGTCGTCCTCGTCGAGCCAGACGCTCTCCATGCGGGGGCCCGGGACGACCACGAGCGACACGCGGTTGCTCTGGGCCGGCGTCATGGAGGGGTGCTGGGGGGGCGAGTGCTTGATGCCTGCGCTGAGCTGGGAGTAGGTCGGGAAGCTCGGGGACGAGTTGAGGACGGGGGTTGTATTTGCCTTGTGCTGCGGCTGGTCGCGGTCGATGGTGGCAGGTGCAAGGCTGTGGTCGTCGAGGCCGTGGATGCCGAGGCCGCTGGTAGTGGCTTCTGCGGCAGCGGGCGGGCCCTCGAGGGCCTGCTGGGTCTGTGCGAGCGACTCTGTGCGGGAGAGGACGGCAGGGGGGTCGGGGCGGCGCTTTTTGCCGGTGCAGGCGCGTTTGAGGGAGGACTTCAGCGAGCCCAGGGACGTGCTTGTGCGTCGGTCCATGGTGTTAGTGTTGCTGGCCGAGCAAGACTGGTAGTGTGGTGTTGCTGGTCGTGCAAGACTGGTAGTGTGGTGTTGCTGGTCGTGCAAATTGGCGGTGGTAGAGCTGCTGGCGGTGTGATTGGCGGGTGGTGGTTGTGGCAGCCGTGGGGTGGAGATGAGGGCCCGAGAGATTGGCTGGTGGGTGCGCCGGCCGCGGAAGATTGGTGGCTGTGCTGGCGGTCGCTAGGATTGGTGGCGTGCGCGGACCCCTGGGCAGGTAGGTCGGTGGTTGGTGGTTGGCGGTGTAGGGGGTAGGGGGTGGTGGTGGTATGAACAGAGACAGAGCAACGTGACAGTGACCGAGGAGGGACAGACAGGACTGGGTGTCAACAGCCGACAACGAGGAACCGCTCGCAACACGGGCCACAGCAGACTCGAGCGATATATACCTGCCCGTTTGTTTATGTCCAAGCAATCCTCGGCGGGTGGTTGAAAAAGCCTGCTAATCTTAATCAGCGTACCGACAACGAACAATGATCGATCTGCGCTGCGCGGTTTGCTTTTTCTGGCCCGGTGTGCGTTGCTGTGCGTCGCTGCGCTGCAGGTCTGCCCCATGGTTTCGATCCTGAGGGGGCGCGGCGGTGTGGTGGTGTGGCGGCGCGGTGGCGGCGGCGGCCTCATATTTAGGAGATCATACAATAGCTGTAAGAAAAGGTTTAAATATAGGATTTATATTATTTGTAATATCAGAAATATTCTTCTTTGTA
>JANJPH010000248.1:0-15488 GCA_030407195.1 [Candida] tunisiensis
ATGGGGCGAATATAGCTCACCACAGCTGAGCGAGTTATGCGGTAGGAGGCGGGTAGGCTTGTAGTAAAATTGCCAAACCTGTCAATGCCGTACCCAAGGATCTAGGTCCGCAATCCTGCAAATGCCGTACCCATAAACCTAGGTCCGCAAACCTGCCCTTTACGCCTGTTTCAGCCATGGTCTTCGCGTTGCCATCTTTGTCGCCGTGGCAAAACCGCTGGCCGCCCGGCATTTGACGCTCGACAGAAACACCTACGTGACCATGGCGTCTGGGCTCGCTATAGCGTTTGGCGAGTTGTCGTCGGTTGGCAACGGTCGCAACACCTTCACATCCTGCGATGAAATCCGGGGAAGGATATTCGTACCACGATCCTTCCCTCTGCGATCTTTTTCATTGAGAGTAGTCCTACAGGGTGAGCAAACAGGCCTTTATGGTCGCCTCAACAGCTGACAAAGGTATCGCTGGCAGCCACGTCTTCCTTCGACTGCGAACTCCATACCACACGACTCAGAGCACAGTCGGCTCGGTCCCCTTTGCCATTAGCCTGCCCTTGTTTTCGACATGCCGCCATTACTCGCCGCTGCCACCTTCAGATGATGAGCGCCACATCCAGTACTCTGTGTGGGCCGAGGCGCGGTCTCGCCGCCTGTCGTGGCCGCGAGTCTGGCGCTCTGAGCCAGCTGGCATTCACTTTATCCCTAATGATTTCCCACCGTTGCCCGTGATTCCACGTCGAAAGGCATTCTTCAACGTCGCATGTCCAGATGAGTGGCAACTAGGCATTACTGGGCCCGCCGATGGCACCAGACTGGTTGTATGGCCAGGAGCCCGGCTCGCCGAAGTCATGACAGTCCTGCTCAGAACCCCTGTACTCACGCAGGTCTACATCCACGACGTAAGGCTAACCATGGCAAGCCAAAGTGACGGCCTTTCACGGACGAGCGAGGTAGTATGCGCCAACGCCGGACGTCTTGTGCAAGACACAGGATCTACTGAATTAAATATAACCAGAGAGGCATTGGGCAGCTTCATGGTACCCTCGACCACCCCACTGAGCTACAAAGCGTGTAAAACAGAGGTTACCTATGGCCTGACGCTCGAAGTTTACCTTTCGGATAGTCCAGAGGGGCGACTGAAACGCTACACGGTAGTACAGGTACCTGTTCGCGTCATTGGTGGCATGTCCCGAGGGGCTGGCATGACGCGACGATTTGGTTCTTCATTGATGGCGCAGAGGGCGCCGCAAGGTGCTTTGGGCACGCCCGCGGACCTCAAGGTGCACGGCACGCAGCACCCGCCTCCCCTCCCCGAGCGAACACTCATCCGACATCGTTCCATTCGCAGTGTGGACCTTTGTGCCACGCGGCGCAGAAACCTACCTGGTCCGCCGATCCCAATCACGCCCGCCGAGGCTCCCCCAGCATACCTTGCCTCTCTCTAAGCAGGCTCCGTCTCAAGGCCAGCGACAGCCCATCACACACACGACAGTGGGCCACATAAACTCCCGTGAACCATCTATTCGACTCGCCGAGCATGCAAAACGGTCCTTTTAAGCTATGATACAGTCAAACCTCCTTGAGCATCTGGGTCTTACGCCCGGATGCTGTACTCTTTTTTGAAGGCAACGCCCCCAATAGTCGCGGCAACACGTACAAAGAGGTCCCGGTCGTTGGCGTCACCCTTTGCGTACGTGATGGTACCCTCAATCCGCTGCCCTGACTTTACTTCTGGTGGAGGATATAGAGGCAAGGCAGCCGACATCCAATGCGTGGAGGCGGCATGCGGCCCCGTGGTGAACGCCACACCCTCAGCCTGCGATGGCCAGTTTTCGGCCGTGGCTTCAGGTTCTACCTGATGGTGCTGTGCACGAGTGAAGAACGTATCAAAGTAGATGACAAGCATTGTGAGATGCGTATCTTTGGAGATGACAAGCTCAAAGGGCGCACAAAACGAAAGGTCCTTCACCGACACGCTGTGCAGCGGAAGTGATCGAAATATGAATGGCTTTGATACAAGGGAGTCACTCCGGACGTTGTCAATGATAGCTTCTGGATGATCGGCGACAGGCGGCTTCATGGCGGACATCTTGAAGCCGTAAACGTCGTTCCAAAACTCAACTTTGTCGGACACAAGCGACTCGTCGTCTGATGCGACAACCAGCAGGCGGGTTTCCCCCGGAACCATAAGGCCGTCTTGTGCCAAGTAGCGGTCGCGGGCGTAGAGCACAGAGTCCAGCATGGACTCGAAGAGCAAACCGTACCCCATCCACTCGGACACGATGATGTCAACATGATCCACAGGCAGGGCCAGCTCCTCAATCTTCCCCTGCACACAAGTGATCTTGTCATCAAGACCGTTTTCCTGAATGTTCGACCTTGCCTTGGCTATGATGGCAGAGTTGTCCACGGCAATGACACGGCTGGCGCCCGCTTTTGCAGCGAACATCGACAGGATGCCGGTACCGCAGCCCACGTCAAGAACTGTCTTACCCCGAAAGACGTCCTTGTTTTGGTAAATAAAGTCTCTGTAAGCCTCCGTGCGCACGGTGTCCTTGAGCATGGTCTCGTGGATTGCGTTTCCCGCGTATGAGTCGAAGTAGTTGTCGTCGTTCTCGCGCCGGAGATCGGCCTCGTGCCGTTGCCAGTCGAGGCCGGCGCCTGTGTCTTGTGCCTTGATTTGTGCTACTCTGGCGGCGAGGTCGTCGCGTGCAAGCTTCTGGTCATCGTCATCGCTGTCGTCCTCGACATCAATGGAGTAGAGCAGAGCGTCGTCTGGGACGGCAGGCTGCAGATACTTGTCGTCTGTCAGGACGTTCTTGAGCTCGGCCATGTCCGTCACGGGCTGTCGCCCCTGCTTGGCAAGGGTGCGGCAGAAATTGACGAGGCGGATGTGGCCCATGTAGTCAGCCCCTAGAGCCCGAGCGACCTTAGGGAGATCAAACCCATGGCTGTCGCGCCAGTGGCCCAGAAGCACTGCCGACTCGTCATTGGTCTCGAACGAGCAGAACAGACACTGCAGGCTGCCTTCCTCGAGCGATCCGTCGGAGCTGAAGTCGAGTTCGTTGTCTGCCGCCGTGAGGCGCGCGACATCGTCGTCGCTCGAGTCGGCCATCGTGGTGGTTGCCGCACAAAGTTTCGCGGTCACGTGAATTCCACACGTGCGTCAGTCACGTGCTCGATGTCAATCACGTGCTATTCACCACGTGACCGCCCGAGGAGAGGCCGAGGGCTCACGACCTGTGCGTCCTCCGGCGAGCCAATCGCTGCACGCGACGCACACCAGCGAATACCCGCACGGCGTGGATGGCATCACGACCCGGGTATCAAGGCGCCGGACGGTCGGAGACACGGACGGTGAGGCTGTTCTCGGTGTATGTCCAATTGGTCGAGCGGTCGGCGTGCCCCATTGTAGACAAACCCCCGTGGCAACCGAGGAGATCAGCCGGTACTCTGTCCCGTTTCTGAGACAGCCGGCTATCGCTGCAACAGAGGCGTTGACCCCATGGGCCCGAAGCACATGCAGGAGATCCGGGGATTCGGGTTAAGTTCGGCACCGCCAACAAGGCCACTGAGGTGTGGGAAGCGTCTCGATGCGTATCGGGCCCCGCATAAAACAGGTATAAATTGAGCCAATTGTCCAATAACGTAGACCGGTTCGTCCAACTGTATCGTACACACAATCATGTCGAGAGTGCTCCAAAAGACGTCTGTTCTGGGCAAGGCCGGCGCCCGTCTGGGCCAGGTCCGCTACGCGTCGGACCTTAAGTCCGCGCTCAAGGAGGTGATCCCGGCCAAGCGTGAGCTCCTCAAGAAGGTCAAGTCCGAGTACAGCCAGAAGTCCCTCGGCGAGATCAAGGTCGAGAACGTCCTGGGCGGCATGCGTGGCCTCAAGGCCATGGTCTGGGAGGGCTCTGAGCTCGACCCGAACGAAGGCATCCGTTTCCACGGCAAGTCCATCAAGGACTGCCAGAAGATCCTCCCCAAGGCCGAGGAGGGCGGTGAGATGCTGCCCGAGTCCATGCTGTGGCTCCTCCTCACCGGCAACGTTCCCTCTACCGAGCAGGTCCGCGGCCTCTCTCGCGAGCTGGCCGAGAAGGGCGAGCTCCCCGACTACGTCAAGAAGACCCTCGACGGTCTGCCCGCCGACATGCACCCCATGACCCAGTTCTCCATCGCCGTGTCGGCTCTCAACTACGAGTCGCGCTTTGCCAAGGCTTACGAGCGCGGCATCAACAAGGCCGACTACTGGGAGTACACCTTTGACGATGTCATTGACCTGATCGCGAAGCTGCCCCAGATCGCCGCCAAGATCTACCAGAACGCCTACCTCGGCGGTGGCGAGCTGCCCGGCAAGATCGATGTCAACCGTGACTGGTCCTACAACTACGCCGCCATGATCGGCAAGGAGGACAAGAAGGGCTTTGTTGATCTGCTCCGCTTGTACTTTGCGCTCCACGGTGACCACGAGGGTGGCAACGTGTCTGCCCACACCACTCACCTGGTCGGCTCGGCTCTGTCCGACCCCTACCTGTCGTACTCTGCCGGTCTCCAGGGTCTCGCCGGCCCGCTCCACGGCCTGGCTGCCCAGGAGGTGCTCCGTTTCATCCTGGATATGAAGAAGGCGGTGCCCGAGAACCCCAGCGACGAGGATGTGACCAAGTTCCTGTGGTCTGTGCTCAACTCTGGCCGTGTCATCCCCGGCTACGGCCACGCCGTCCTGCGCAAGCCTGACCCTCGTTTCGAGGCCCTCATGGACTTTGCCAAGTCCCACAAGGAGATCGCTGAGGACCCTGTCTTCAAGCTGGTCAAGCAGAACTCGGAGGTGGCTCCGGGCGTGCTGCTCGAGCACGGCAAGACGAAGAACCCCCACCCCAACGTGGACTCTTCGTCTGGTGTCCTCTTCCACCACTACGGCATCACCGAGACCCTGTACTACACTGTGACGTTCGGTGTGTCCCGCTCGCTCGGCCCGCTGCCCCAGCTCATCTGGGACCGTGTCCTGGGTCTGCCCATCGAGCGCCCCAAGTCGCTCACCCTCGAGAAGATTGTTCAGATCGCGAAATAGTGTTGTAGATAGGCAAAAAAATGGGTTGTTTGTTTGCGTGATGCGATGCCGCTTCTGCGCACAGCCGTAGAAGCCGTCGCCAGCGTGCGACAGCGTGCGTACCCGATCGCGGCCGGCGTCGCACGCCACTCTGCTCTCCAAAACAGCACTGAATTCATTACCGTACAGATAAATTAGGGCCCCTCCGCGCCTCGCAGGGCAGTGGCGAGAGTCGAAGGCAAAGAAGCGTCCGGAAGGCCTACTTTTTGACGGCAATGGGCACCACAATGACAATGATGAGGATGATGACGGCCGCAATGAGACACATTCGCATTTTCATGTCCTTCCACCACATCTGCTTCCGCACGCGGTTGGCGCCCCGACGGAACGATTGAGCGGACGTGGCCAGGTTGTCCGTCTTGTCCTGGAGGGAGTCGAGGCGCTCGCCACGCTCGGCCACCTTGTTGATATTGTCCCGCATGATGCCGACTGTGTCGTCAATCTGGGCCTGGATGTGGGCGGTCTTGGACCCGCCCTCGCCGCCGCCCGTGCTCTGCGACGGGATGTAGGGGTCGTACGGTACGCTTGAGGACATTGCTGGTCGTGTAGAGGCTGGCTGGTTCCGCTGTTGTCGCCCGTTGTTGCCGTTGGTCCCAATACGTAGGCGCCAGCTGAGCCCGGCGTTCCGGGGTTAGGGTTGGGTCCCTGGGCCCACCGTTTCGGGGTGGCGCAGCCGGGGTCACGTGAGCGCGGCCCGCCGGCCCGTGGGGTGGCGCCCGCCCGCACCATGACGCCCTAGGCGTGTGTGCGGGTGTATGTCCCTGCCGAATCACCCCTGCTCTGCGTGTCTGGGTGGCCTGCCTCCCCCACACCGCTGAACCACCCGCATCGCCAGCCGCACAGACACACCACCGTTGCCTCACACTGGAATGCTAAGGGCCACCGCTCGGAGACTGCCGGCGCTGCAAAGGATGGCCTCGACCCGTGCAGACACGCCCATCGAGAACAGCATACGGAGCAAGCTCACCGCCGCGCTCCAGCCCTCCCATCTCGAGATCCACAACGACTCGTCTAAGCACACCCACCACCAGGCCATGCGGGGCGCCTCGAACGTCCGGGAGTCGCACTTCCGGCTCGTGGTAGTCTCGGACGCGTTCCAGGGCAAGCCACAGCCGGCCCGGCACCGTCTCGTGTACAACACGCTCGCAGAGGAGCTGGCCATGCAGGACGGCGTGCACGCGCTCCAGATCAAGGCCAAGACCAACGCCGAATGGAGCAAGGACGCCTCAAAGTAGCGACCGTCGTGGCCGCTGCCAGCCTCACGGCCGATCTCGCTGTATATACTAATATAATGGCCGTCCCTCACCCGCTGTTCCGATACTGGCAGCAGCCTCACTGTGTGTCCACGCTATAATGGCCGTAGCACCGTTGTACCGTGTCACGACAGCGACATGTATTTCTCCAGCGAGCTCCTTGTTCGTGCCAAGGGCGGCCTCTCGAGCGTCTGGCTGCTCGCCACCGGCGGCAAGAAAGTCAAGCGCCACGAACTCGTTCGCATCTCTGTGCCCGAGACGTGTGCCGCCATCGCGGACCCGCCGCAACCAATGTCGCTGCGCCTGTCTAGCCAGCTGATGTACGGAGCTGCCCTTCTCTACTCTCGCCAGACTCATTTTCTGTATGGTCAGTGGCAACGCTGGGCGGCTGGCAGCTGCTAACACAGCAGATGCGACACAGATGGTGACTGGCCTCAGACAGTATGGGACAGCCAGTGTCACGCTGCCTGCGACCGCAGTAGGGTCTAAGGCTCCGCAAATGCTCGCGAACGACCCAAACTTCTCTCTGGAGCAAGCGTTCGGTCTGATGCCCGACCCTGAGGAGATCATCAACCAGACCGAGGGGCCGCTACTCCGCTCTCGAGCAGATATCTCCAGTGGCATAGCCAATCAGAGCACTTCCCATCTCGACTTTGAGGTCACAAATGTGCGTCGCCTCGAGGAAGAGCTCGATCCCGCTGACTTTGAACTGGATGAGAACGGAGACGTGGTGCAGCTCTCTCCAGTGCAGTCTTTAGTGGAGGATGTTGCAAGCGTAGTTCCACTCACCGACGAGCAAGTGACTGAGGCTGTACGTCTTGAGCAGAGCGAGGACTTTGGTCCAGTCAGCGTACTGGGCAGCACACAAATAAACGTAGAGCCCGTGCAACAAGATGTCGGCGACATAGCCATAGACCCGGCCGACTCATTCCCCGCTGAACGTCAGCATCTTCCCATGACACCACGTTTGCCACCGCGCCGACGCGCCAGACGTGCGGCCAAGGCGGCGTTTGACGCTGCTGGCACCGAGCTGTCTGCTTCACATCTACGTGCCTTTCGCGACGACTACCTTGATGAGATGGCTCGTCGACGCGACCTAAAGGCATCGTCTCGGACTCGAGCGCTAAGCTGCGACGAGGTTCTCAACCTCGCCTTCAGCGCACGGTTTCTGTCAATGGCTAAAACATTCGAGGCTCCTTTTGGCATAAGCCGACGAAGTACTCCTAAGAGGCGCAGAGTCGAGCCTACCGACGACGAGTCAGTGGCGTTTGATCGACCGACATCAGAAGAACCAGAATACCGCCGATCGGCCTCTGTAGAGATAGGACGGAACGGGCCGCTGCTGCCGTGGGAGACAAGCACACCGCTGTCGCGTGTCAGCGGTCGCGGTCTGGCGCTGCATTCTGCTGGATCTCGCGGGACGAGGAGGGACTCCATGTTCCGCGGAAGTCCGCTTGCTGGGCGTGGCAGCGCTCTCCCATACATCCCGATAGCTGAGGAGGACGAGGCCACAGCGTTGTCCTACGGGTCATACGACGATCTTGCCACGATAGAGATGGAAATGGAATCAGAGCAAGACGGGGAGAGTGGCAATGACCGTGAGCAGACGGACGAGTTCTATCGCTTTTTGCAGACAAAAGCTGCTGCAATTTCTGGCGGCTGTGAGCTCTCTTTCAAGTCGGTGTTTCCCGAACGGGCGACGACGCGAGATGTTGCCGCGCTGGCGTTCCATCACGTCCTGTGCCTGGCATCATCGTCAATGCTGGAAGTCGAACAAGTCGCGGACAGCGACTTGATGCTCAGACTAAGGGAGGGAAGGAGGCACGAATGAAGACACAAAATATACTAATCATACAATCCCATTCATATTACATTATTTGGCTGTGTTTTTGTGCATTTTCTATTCGGTGTCACAATATGTACAGCACAAAAAATGGGCTTAGGCCTTTGCAACAGCCTTGTTGACTGCCCATCTTCTTTGCTTCTTGAGGACCAGAACCTGGAAGCGCTCGAAGTCGCTGAGGTTCCGTCTCTTCTGCCGTTGCGCAATGGCCTTGGCCCAGGCCGACTGCTCCCACTTGCTGTCGATGTCAGCGGCCTTCCACTTCTTGGCGAGAGCCGCCGAGCCAGCGCCACGGGGGACGCCAGCGACAACGAGCTTGGTGAGGGTCACATGGGCCAGGGAGACCTCCTGGCGAGGAACACCGGTGAGGGGGCCATCGATGAGCGCCTGTGTTAGAGCGTGTTCACGTCGTCGTGGTCCGTCGTCGCCGTCACTGCGACTGCTATCTATCACATACCCTCTTGTGGTCGATGATCTCGACGATGGCGGCGAGCTTGCCCTTGGACGCGCCCTTGTTGATGAGGACCACACGGCCGAGCTCAACCAGTCTCCAGTTGGCGGTCTTGACGGCGGTTTCTGTGGACATGTTTGTGTGTATTATGTGGTGTGTGCCGTGTCTGGTGTCGTCGTCACCAATCTTTCACCGCCAGACGTATTGCTCGTGCCTGAGTGCCATGCTGCGTCGCGCGCAGTGTGAGCTTTCCGGTACAGATTGTGCGGGCGTGCTGTGGTGTACGCAGGCGGGTTTATCGCAGCCCTGCTGCTGTGACTGCGTTTCCCAAAACGGAGGGGCCGACGGGGTGGGAGAGCGCATCGCGCGTGCGGCTCGGCGCTTAGAACAGTGGCAAACCGCCAACTTCTCTGGGCCACGGACGTGGCGTGACGGTGAGTGCCACGCGTGCCAGGCCCGGCGCTTTGTCTGATGATTTAATTTGCGATTGAGGTCCTCCAGACCGGGACAATGCCTAGTTCCATCATGGCTGGTGGATGTAATGCGATCAGCTATTCTGTCTGACCTCTGCCAGCGACGCGCGACAGTGCCAGTGGACGGGTCTAACTCAGGCACAATGACAGGAGATGCGGACGGACACGGCCCCTGCGGCCTCTAGGGTGAGTACGCGCGGCCGGGGACCTACGGCTGGGGTGATGAAAACACACTATCTGCTACTTTTGTCTCGAACTTCGGTTCTGAAGAGTCGTTACCACCAAGATCTCTGACCCTTGTAGTGGCAAGTGCGCCGTGCGCGGCTTTTTTGAGCGGTGAGCTAACACCAGAGTGCGGGGTAGGCTAGACCGCCCGGGGTCGTGCGTCGGCCGCTGGCGGCGGGCGCGCAGGCGAGACCGGCGCTGCGGGCAGCCGCTGGCAGCTCATCGCTGTCAGCCGCCCGGGGTCTCGGCCCCCGGTGCGCATGATGTGTCAGACACCAGCCACAACGGTGTGGCTGGTGCCGATGTCGCTCCGCGGTGCCGTTAGCGGCGCCCCTGCAGGCTTTTTCAGCCACTCCAGCGCCGATGCTCTGCATGTCCCCGAAAAAAAATTTAGCGCCCCGGCGGGGTTAGGGTAGACGTGTATCAGTAGCCGGTGGCTTTGGGCTGCCGAGACCCGGCGGGCGAGGGCCGGAACGTGGCGTCGTGAGGCGCGCTAGGCCGCGGCTCTGCCCCGAAGACTGGGGGGCCCCGGCCTAGCGCCCCGCCGCTGGCTGGCAAGGCGGCCTTCAACAACGAGTCGGCCTCCGACCGGCGCCCACCGCTTTTTTTTTTTATTTTTCGGCGCGTTGGGCGGGCGGGGCCGGCACTGTGGCTGGTGAGCTGGATTCAGCCAATGGGAGCACGCCCCGCGCCACCGCAGCCGCCAAATCGGGCGTCGCAGGAGAAGCCCGCAGCCTCCCGGACGCGGCCACATTGGGCCAGCCATATATAAGACCCGGGCCCGCACCAGCCACACCCCACACACAGTTGCGGCTGAGGCTGAGCATCCAACAACACCCACAATGTCGCTTCCAATAGCAGAAAAGTCAAACGCCACAGAGCGCAAGCTCTCTCCCGACTCGGGCGCCAGCGCCGAGAGCGCCTGGTACGACGGCCTGTCGTTTCGCATCAAGCACTTCTCCCCGTCCTGGTTCGCCGCCAATATGGGCATGGGCATGGGCGCCTCGCTCATCTATACGCTCCCGTTTGAGAATCAGGGTCTCAAGACCTTCGGCATCGTTCTCTACGGCCTTGATATGTTCATCTTCACCCTCTTCACCATCATGTTGCTGCTCCGGATCACCATGTACCGTGACCAGCTGTTTGTGATCTTCTCTCACCACGGCCAGGCCTCCTTCCTGGGCTGCTACCCTATGGCTCACGCGCCCCTCATCAACCTCACATACCTCATCTTTGGCCCAGAGAGGTCGTGGCTCGCCTGCTACATCATGTGGTGGTTCAACGTCGTGTTCAGCTACTTCACGGCCTGGATTGTCATCTTCCACATCTTCCGCAAGCAGCGCCGCTCCATGGAGCAGATCACCACCATGGTCATTCTCCCGCTCGTGGCCCTCGTCGTTTGCGCCGCCACCGGCTCCCTCATCCAGCCTGGCCTTCCCCAGAAGTACCACCTCACGCAGATGGTCTTCTGCTTCCTAATGTGGGCCAACGGCCAGCTGATGGCCTTCATCGTCATGGCCATCTATGTTCTCAGAATGCTGCAGCACAACCTCCCGCCCGCCCCCATGATGTTCTCGCTGTTCCTGCCAGTCGGCCCCCTCGGCCAGGGCGGCTACGGCATTCAGCTCATGGCTGAGAACCTCAAGTCTTACCTCGACTGGAAGGGCTACGACTCGCAGGGCACTCCCTTCGTGGTCGTAATTGGCGCGTGTATTGCGCTGTTTCTCGCCGGCCTGGCCATCTTTTGGCTCTTTGCAGCTATCACCGGTCTCGCTCTCACTCGCCCGACCCGCTTCAACCAGTCGTGGTGGGCGACTACTTTCCCGCCCGGTACACTGGCTCTCTCGGTTCTCAAGCTGTACCAGACTTTTGGCAACATCGAGTCCAAGGTGTTGGGATGCATCCTAGCTATCTGGGTCATCAGCAACGTCACCATTTGCTTTTTCTGCTCCATCTACTACGCTCTCATCAAACGCCGCATGTTTGAGGACACAGAGAAGGAAGGCCTCAGTGTGCTGACCTCCTAGGCCATCCAGGGACCAGCCGCTGACGACCTAATGAGTAACGACCATTGCATTGTAGAATAGAGCTTACTAGTACAATTCATGTCTTGATACACCAGTCTGTGTTTGTTCCAGCTTCTTGCCACTTGCTTGTACGAGCAGTCAATAGGTCGATCCGATGTCTTAGTTGCGACCAAAACGTCAGTGCGATGGATCAAGTTTATTAGGACCTACAGCTTCGCTCTTTGGCTGTGCTTGGAGACAATGTCTGCTACCTCTGTTGCCACGCCCCACGAGACCTCGTAACCGAGACCTCCGACGCCATAGGCGTGCACGACAGGCATGCCATCGCGTTGCCGCTCGAGCTCCACACGGCAGCCTCCCTTGCGCGCCGGGCGACGACCGAGATTCACTCTGACCACGTCAAACTCTCCCTTGTCATTGAGCAAGAAGGGGTACAGCTTCTTGGCCCTCTTGAGAATGGCGTCGGTGTCCTCTGGACGGACTGTGCTGCGCCAGTCGTTCGGCTGCTTCGTGCCGCCAATGATGGTCCCTCCGCCGTGCGGCCGGGGCACGATGAACGTCCATTGTCCGTCAGGGCCCTGGTGCGTTATGGTCTTGTTGGCTTCCTTGCGGACCAGCACCGTCTGGCCGCGGATTGCAAACACATCAGGGTCGTACGAGTAGGGCACGTCAGAGTACTGCAACCCGAGACCCGACGCGTTCACGATGAGCGTCGTGCCGGGCACCACATGAGGGACCTCCTTGAGCGACCCGAGCCGGCGTTGCACAAACTTGACGCCCCGGAGTCTCAGTCTGCGGCACAGAAAGATCAGGTAGATGTCAGGGTCGACACACCACGACCGGTAGGAGCATCCCCAGGTAATGTTGGTCCCCTGAGGGAGCTCGTCGCGCGACAGGATGCGAAACTCAGGCCACGAGTCGTAGCCATTGAGAGCCTGGCGATATGCGTCCGATGGGTTGTCGAGCCACTCTATGCCGGGCATGAACTTGACGCTCGACTCGGGGTGGTCACGGGCCAGCTCTTCGAACCACTTCCAGGTGACGCGAGTGTAGTCGGCCTCGCGCTTCTCGTAGTCTGTGACAGGAGGGATCGGTCTGAAGTGCGCTCCGGCCCATGGCGACGTGTATTCGATGCAAAGAGGGTCCCCCGGGAAGTGTTCGGCCACGACGGTGATGTCCGTGCCCGGGACACGGTCTGCCAGTGCAGCGGCGGCCGACAGGCCAATCACGCCGGCGCCAACCACGACGATCGTCATTTTGTGCTGGTCAACTTGGGCTGACTGCTCTCTTATACCGATGTCCTCGGTGATTTCTGTCCGGGCCCGACGCACGGCTGAGCGCAGTGTGGGGTTGTGGGGTGACAACGGCGGCGGGGGGACGGTCATAAACATTCATGAACATATGGAGAGAGACATATTCATTTCATTATTGTACACAGCTCACGCGGCGACCTTGACCGGCCGTGGTGCGCCCTGGCCCTCCGCTGAACGGCCAGCCGTAAAGTCCGTGACCTCGGCAATGACGCCGGCCGGCTCGAGCACAGCGCTCAGATGCGACCGGTACGACTCGCCTGCCGGACAGACGTAGCGGCCCTGCCGCTCGATGCTCTTCCACACTATCCGCTTGATCGGCTCGGCCACTGTGTCGACCACGTCCACCGCCCACAGAACATCCAGGTGCGAGTACTCGGGCAGGCGCACCACCTCGACCAGGTTCACCTCTGACTCGACGTGGAGGAACCGCTCCAGGAGCTTCTGGTTGTCGACCAGGTCGTCCAGCTCGGGGATAAACAGGGCTATGGGCGGCGTGTCGTGGAGGTACCAGCAGGCCGAGTCCTGGGGCAGCAGACAGCCCGAGTGCTTGAACCCGCCCTTGCCAAGCCACCAGTTCATCAGGGCGGCCGACACGTAGGTCGGGCTGAACAGAAAGTGCCGGGCCTTGAGATCGCGCTCCCACAGCCGGTCGCTCCACCCGAACAGAAAGTTAAACATGAGATAGGCAAAGAAGCCGTAGGCCGGCTTCGGCATCATCTTGCCCATCTGGATCATGAGCGGCAAGAAGGCGTGCACGCCAAAGAGCAGCCGGAACATCCGCGGGCCCAGGGCCCCGATGAACCTGATGAAGCGCTTCTTGCGGATGAGCGGCCCGGCGTAGACAGCCGGCGACAGCGCACAGAAGCTGCTGATCTTTGGCGACAGTGGCCGCGTGTTGTATTTGGAGAGTGCCAGGAACGCCTGCGTGGAACCCTGGCTGTGGCCGACCAGCGCGACCTTGTCGCTGCCCGTGCGCTGGATGATGAAGTCGGTCATGGCATGCAAGTCCATCTCGAGATCGCGCACATTCCACTGCCACATCCGATGGTCGCTCTTCTTGTAGAAGACGTGCCTGGGCTCGAACCCGCACCGGTTCTCGCCCAGCCACACGTCGTACCCGCTGTGGAACAGGTGGTTCGCGATGGAGTGCTCGCCGCCGGTGCAAAACGACGCGCTGGACTGCAAGAGCCCGTGAACCAGCAGGACCGGGTACCGGATCTGAGCGGCGGAGCCGTCGCCGGAGGTGCCGGTCTTCTCGTCTGGCTGGTGCCCGGCGTGCGTTCGGCGCTGCTCTGCAGACACTGGCGACGAGGTGCGCGAGGTGGAGTGGCACTCGGCCGGGGACTCGCCGTTGCGCTTACAACGCAGCGTGGTAATGCCGAGGTCGGCGCTGGTGGCGTTGTGGCGTGTAGCCTTCATGTCCATGCGTGCCCTCGGCGTGGCCTCGCGGGGGTCTCTCAGTCGGTACAGGGTGATGATGAAGCCGTCCTCGGTGGTCACATTGTGCTGCTCGAGGCGCAGGCCTTCCAGGGCCGCGTAGTAGCTGAGATCGGTGGTGAGCTTGCGCGCGGACTTGGGCCGGGCGGCCTTCCGCTTGAGCTCCTCGGCCGGAAACACGCGTTGGTCGCGCTTGAGGCGGAGGACATGTTTGAGCAGGGCGATGGCCATGAGCGTGGTGAGGAAGAGGAGGCCAAAGAGGTAGGAGGTGACGCGGTAGACGGCAGGGAACACCTTCTTGCGGAGGGAGAGCGGGTGGCGGTCCCGTGGCAGACGCTGGCCGGGCTCGAGCTCCGGCTCACGCGTCCGCATCTGTGTGAGCGCGATGGGCTCGGTCATGGTGGCATTTGGCGGAAAGTCGGGGACGTTGAGCAGATGAAGCTTCCGGCAGCAGCGGCTCTGTCCGTTCCAGGCCAGGTCGCGACACTCGTCTCCGACACGCGACGCCCGTGTTTATTATGTCCCCATCCGTGATCTGGCCGCCCTAAGCCCTGCGCCTGAAATTTCACCGACACACGGACACAAACCCGAGGCGGACGGACACAAACAGCCATGATCGCACAGCGGTGTGTCCGGAGCACGGCGGTGCGCGTGGCGCTCCGCGCGGCCACCCGCGGAGCGGCCACCGCGGCCCGGCCCGACGCCGGCACGGAACAGGCCGCCTTCGAGGCGTCCCTCGCTGACCTCGACAACCGCCTCAAGCGGTCGTCCCTAAACAAGACCCAGCGCATCCTGGTGTACCGGCCACGGCACACCATGGAGCTCAAGCTGCGCGAGCCCAGGGACCGCAACGGCGAGCTTCTCACCCCGTCCGTGTGGCCCGGCGAGCCGTCGGCCAAGCAGGTCTCCCACATGTTCAGCCATGTCAACACCCCAGACGAGTTCTCGCAGGCCAAGGAGCGCCTCCTCAAGGTCCTCGAGCACTATCCCTCCAAGATCACCACCCTCACCATGCAGCGCTACCTCCGGGCCGGCGCCCGGGCGGGCCACTTCTCGGACGCCGTCGGCGCCCTGCTCGGCAAGCCCCAGTTCGCTGCCTGCATCGACACCACCCTGGCCACCGAGGTGCTCCGGCTCTACGGCCTGCGCTCAGCTGCCATGGCCAAGTCGCCGCGATACCTGCCAAAGCTCGACAGAACCATCCAGCAGCTGGCGGCCACAGTCAAGCGCAACACCGGCGTCGACCTCGCCAAGGACGCCCCGTACCAGGCCGTGGCGGTGTTTGCTCTCGGCCAGCTGGAGCCGGCCGACGAGGCGGTCCAGCAGGCCGTGGCGCGGCACGCCGTGCTGCTCCGCGAGGCG
>JANJPH010000249.1:0-15486 GCA_030407195.1 [Candida] tunisiensis
TGCGCACTGCTGCTTACGAATGACTACTAATGTGCTAGTGCAGCCCGCCACACTTCATTCATCCTCGAATAATGTATATTCCAGTAGGTATCGGCCCAGCCAGTCCGGCTCGGTCGTCGTCATCTCCGGCAACGCCAGCGCCAGCAACTCGAGCACGGTCCTCGACCACCAGCCCGAGCACCGCTCGCAGTCCCCCGTCTACAGGCCCGCCTCGGCCGGCCCCGACGTCGAGAGGTGAGTCTCAGAGCCGCTTCCCGCCACGCCCCGGCCCCCCGCTAACCCAGCCAACTGCCCAGCAGCGCCTCGTACGGCGGCATGAGCCGCGCACAACGGCAGCACGGTGAGTGTCGCGACCCCGGCCGCCGCCGTCCCCCGCTAACGCCAGGCATGTCGCAGTCCGTCTCCCTTGGAGGCATCCCCGGCCGGAACCAGAGCAAGACCTCGCTCGCACCAGACGACTCGGAGGGCAGCGACACCCACCCCAGCGCCCAGCACCAGCAGCGATCCAACGTGTACGAAAACAGGCTGCCGGTCCCGAACGGCAACAGCCCGCTCACGGGCTCCCACAGCCCTGGATCCGGCCTCAGCGGCAGCCCGCAGTGGAAGTCCGGCAGCTCGGCGAGCCTAGAGTCGACCACCACACACCCCGTCAAGGAGGGCTGGCTCAACAGGTCGGGTCCCCAGGGCAGCAGCGGCTTCAACTGGCGTCTGACGCGCGCCCTGGTCAAAAACGGCGCGCTCATCCTCTACAAGCCGCCGTCTGACCTCCAGGTCAAGCAGTTTGACCCGTCGCTTAACAGCTGCGCTGCTCTGGCGCGAGTCAACACGGGCACCTCGGACGCCGCGAACAGCCCACAGCCCGGCACCCACACCCTGCACCCCCAGCAGCAGCAGCACCGCGGCCCGGCCCACCGCCGGATTCCGTCCACCACCACGACGGCCTCGACGCTTGTGAGCACCCCGATGGGCGCCAGCCCGGGCATCACACACCGCGGCCTGGACCCGCATCCTGATCTACAGGTGGACGAGCGGGGCCGCATCGTGGCCGGCTCGGTCGAGGCAATTTGCCACACCATCCTCTTTGGCCAAAGCAACCAGTTTGCCAAGACTGCAGCGCTGCTGATGCCTCTGCTCACCGACATCACTGTCGCCCTCGACATGGTCACCGAGTACGCATCTCCCCGCGCTGCCGGCGGAACGAGCAACACCATCAACTCAAAGACCCTGCAGTCGAGCCCAACAGTCGTCCCACGGCTCCAGATGATCGTGGAGACCTGCCAAAACAACTTCCCCGGCATCCTTCTCGAAGACACCGTGTGCCAGTCGATACTCAGGCTGATAGAGTGCATATCGTATCTCGACGACTCGGTGGCCAACCAGCTCAAGCAGAGCGTGTCGAAGAAGCAGCGCTTCATGTCTGACCTGCGACGACACGGCACGCACTCGCAACCCATCCTCTGGTCCGTGCAGGCACAGGTGCCGGATTCCGTGTCTGACCGTCTCCAGGACTTCTTGAAGCGCACAGATCAAAACCAGACGCGGTCGACCATTCCCCCAGACCTGTTCCTGGAGTTGTCCGTGGACACCTTGGCATCGCAGATCTACTACTTCCATCTGGCATTTTCAAAGGACTGGTCGCCGACTTCAGACATCAGTCTGCTCTTTGGCACCAAGTACAACTACTACCGCCACAACCCGCTCGTATTTGACTCCACGAGCCACCATTTCCTTGGAGGGGTTCTGATCCAGCACATGTTCGCCGGTCCCGGCGCGCTCCACGACCAGTTTCGCGGCAAGCTGCTGACTCACTGGATCAACTTGGGTAATGCGCTGAAAAGCCGTGGCGATATGGTCGGTTGGCTGGCCATCGCAACCGTCACTTGCTCGGTGCCGCTGCTGCGACTGCGCGACACCTGGGCCCACGTGACGTCGGACGTGCGGGACTCTGTGACAAAGGAGTGGGCGCCTGTCGTGTTCGACCTCGAGAGGCGGCTCATGGTGTCTGACATGAGCCGTAAATCGACCTACCACGTCCTGGCGCCGCAGGGCATTGGAATGACGTACCCGAAAGAGCGCGTCGTGCCGTACTTTGGCGACCTTCGCGTCAAGTATGAGCAGGGCAGTTCGTACAAGCAGTGTGAGGGCCGGCTCAATCGAATCCGAACCGCCTTCGACCGTTGGGCAGCGTATCTTGACGGAGTACCGCAAAATGACACTTTTGACACTGGTCCAGAACCCATTCCTTCCGTCCAAAAGCTTCTTTACGGGCTGCTGACACACCACGCCGAAGCACGAGTGCTCTCCAACGAGGCCGTTTTGCAGATGTCTCTTAGCGTGGAGCCTGCCGCGAGCGGGAACTACCTAAAGGTGCACTACTCTCAGGAGTCGCCCTTGACGAACGGGTCGTATCTTCCCCTCATCTTCACTGATGTCCTGCCGTCATACAAGCTTTTCGCCAAGGGCGACCTGATTGCTGCTAGCGGCGTGCTAAACAACCCTAAGAAGAGCGGCTCCACAAGCGGACCCAGCTCTGGCGCCAGCGGCCGACACGGATCGTCCTCAGCATCGTCGTACGCTCCTTCTGTGAGCAGCGGCAACACGGGAACCTCTAACGTCTCTTCCCATCTTGAGACCGGTAGTGTGTCGCTGCACAGGAGTATGAGCTTTCCTCCTACAGGCGCCTCGTTTGCGTTGACCACGGGCCACACTGAGATCGACGTGAGCTCACGTCAGTTCGTGTCCAAATACACGTCGAGGCATGTATTGATGCGCAACATCCGAGATGTGCTCAACGTTGGCGCACGAATGTACGCTGTGAAGGAAGACATCGTTTTCAAGTCCTTCGACGACGATCCACAAAGCCAGCGCAAGACGGGCAGCCGGCCGCCAAGCGTCATAGAGCAACCGTCGAAGCGACTCTCGAACAGCAACTCACGACGGGTATCGCAGCAGTTCTCGCCAAAGCCGAACACAACGACAGGTGAATATTTCGGCGGCGGGTGGCCCGTGAACGTTGTCACTAAGGCTGCAAATCTTGAGAGACTTGTTGACATCCTGGTTCTCGGTGTCAACGAGTTCAGCCCCCTCATTGCAGCCACGGACGGTCAGAAACTGCAATTAAAGATGGACATGGATGTCTACACCCTGACGTTCTTTGCAACATTCCGATCGTTTTGCTCGCCGTCAGTGCTACTTGAATGCCTGCGAAAGCGGTTTGTTGGCGCTAAACCTGCGTCGATATCGATTGCAAACCGCGATAGCGGCAACCTGGCCGAGGACGAGCCGTTCCCGAACTGGGACGGTGTATGTGACGACGATGAGCGCGTCGATTGGCGTGTTGTGGCGCAGGTGCAGATTGGCGTCCTTGAGGCCTGCCATCTTTGGGTATCACAGTACTTTTCGGATTTTGTCAATGATCTCGCTGTGAGGGACTTGTTCCTGGAGCTGCTGAAGGTCTTTGAGAGTGAGATCTCGGGTTGGCAAACGTTCATATTTGAACACAAGGTGCAAGAGGAGCTGTCGATGTACCACGAGTCGCTAGAAACACTCCACAAAAGGCTTCGCAAGCTCTTCATCAAGAAGAGCTACCGCCCTGTCGAGGTGACCCCTAAACTGCCCGACTTTGGACGATCTCAACGCATCGAAGCTCTACCTGTGAAATGCGAGCTGGCACAGATCGAGACATTCCTAGACGATCTCGATGTGATGGTTGGCGAGATTTTCGGACTAGTTCAGGTCCGCGACTGGATGGCGCTGTTTGAGGTGCTCGAGTGCCAGTCTGCCGACATTTCTGGTTTCTTCCGGTACAGGCAACCGACTGTGGGCGCAACGTCAGAGGATGACATCACGGTGCAAGACATCTTCACGTACTTTGAGACGCTGCACCGGGATCGGCCCGAAGAACGTGTACTCAGCGTGCTGCCCCATCCTGTACAAGAGCTGTTCCGACTGCACGGTAACATTGTGGCATGGCTCACGGCTCAAGTGGCGGACCCCACTATTCGTCGCGACCAACGTGTGGCGCGTATGGCAACAGTGCTGCGTTCTCTGGGCGTCCTAAAGCGACGCATGGCGAACCTCGACCTGTTTCCAGGTCAGCCTCTGGACCAGACCGTGCCTAGTGCATCATTTATGCTCAACACTGTGTCGCCAACGGTGCCTGCATTCCTGGAGTCGGCGTTTGCGGCGGCTGCTATTCGACCGGAGTCACGGGCATACGCTAACTCATGGATTGCGGCTGCCAAGGAGGTGTCGAAGCAGCTCCACATTGGCCCGTCCCGCATGGTGTGCCTCCAGACGATGGTGCCCGACTACACACCGCAGGAGCTGCGCTCTGAGTCGGCTGTTGACAATATGACGCCCTGTGTGGGATGGCTGATTGAGCGAATGCTTGAGATTGTGTGCTACGTGCCGAACATGAGTGTGGAGAACTCTCGTCTCATCAACTTTGACAAACGGCGCTACGTTTACAATCTTGTTACAAACATTGCTGATCTACAAGCGACGAAAGGATCCGACAAAAGTTCTGAAGACGATTTTGCCGAGCGTGCTACGGGTGCGGGTGGCGCCGGCGGATTCTCGCCGGGTGTGGCCAGAATGAGCTTCCTGGTGAATCTCTCCAAAGGTGCATTCGCTCTTGATCGCCGGGCGGTCAAAGATGCTGCTGCCCGCGAAATTAAGGAGTACCCCAAGATTCAGGCAAAGGCCCGGGTGTTCTCGCTCCATGTCCAAATGGAGCAGGACAAGGTGAAGCGGGACGTGAAACAACGCGAAACAATCGACCGCCAATGGAAGGATTCGCGACGGATAGGTGGAGGTCGACTGAGTCGCAGTGGCGGCACGTCGATCTCCACTGCCAGTACGTTTGGCGGCACAGCCGGGAGTGAACGGTCTATCAACAACGGCTCTATCATTGCGCCAAGTGGAAATGGCGGCGGTTCCATAAGCGAGCGAAAGGGCAAGGGACGTTTCGGCGGGCTTCTCAACAAGGTCTCGCGGCCCATAAGCATGGCTTTCAATAACACATGGAGCGGCCCGCCGGTGCCCGACCGCTCGATCTCGCCGCTCGATCTGCCAGACGTGTCAACCCTACCAGACGTGCGATCGAAGCCAGTGGCGACCATAATGCTTTTGAACAGTGAGATTGGCATCATGCAATCCCAGAGAGGCCTGGGGATCTTCACAATCACCACCGAGGACGGGACAGAGCATGTATTTCAGGCTGTGAGCGACGTGGATGCCGACGACTGGGTTTCGGTGGTGCTGGCGGCCAAGAAGGCCGCTGCAGCCATGTCGCGGCGGCAGGCAGCAGCAAAGAGCACCAAGGTGTTTGGGGTTCCGATTGCTACGGTCTGCGAGCGCGAGGGTGGCATGGTGCCGCGGGTAGTTGACGTGCTTCTTCATGAGATAGAGGCTCGAGGACTGGATGAAATCGGATTGTACCGAATTCCGGGGTCGCTGGCGTCTGTGAATGCACTGAAGCAGGCCTTTGACAGCGGCGAGGACGTCAACATGGAGGATGATCGCTGGTTTGACATCAACACTGTTGCAGGCTGCTTCAAGCTGTACCTCCGAGAGCTGCCCGAGCCTCTGTTCACGGGTGAGCTGCTGCCGGCGTTTATCAACTCCGCGCAGATCACAGACTCGGAGGAGGGCCTGTCGCGCCTGCAGTTGTGCGTGCACAAGCTGCCGATATACAACTACCATTTGCTGCGAAGGCTAGTGGAGCATCTTGGCAGAGTTACAGATCACGGAGCTGTCAATCGCATGCACGCTGTCAACCTTGCAATTGTGTTCTCGATGTCTTTCCTGAACCCGAGCAACCACAGCGCGGTGTCCGCCGATCTCGGTGCGATGCAGACTGTGCTCAAGACGCTGATTGTGCACCACAAGCGGGTGTTCGACTCGAATCTGCCGTCGGAGGAGGACATTGCGCGCCAGACGCGCGAGCGTGAGCAGCGGGAGCAGCTGGAGCGCGAGCGTGAGCAGGCAGCTGACTCCGAGGCTGAACATGCAAAAGCATCGCACCGGGGCCCATCTCCGCAGCCCTGCGTGACGTCGCAGACGCCGCCGCCGATACCGCAGCAGGCCCTCACGCCGCCGCCCTACCCTCCCGCTGCACCGCCGGCGTCGGACGGGCCGCTGGAGCCGGGATTTGAGGGGCCTCCACAGGCGCCGCCCATGAGCGCGATGCGGCCGCACCGGCCGCAGCCAGGCGGAGGCACGCGTCGCTATTCCGACGACGCGAACGATAATACTAACGGAGACAATGACGACGAAACGGACGGCTACGCTGAAGTTCGCGCATACTAGAGAATAATGATACCATATAATACGTGTACATGCAATGAAAGTCTTGACTGAGTTGGTGGGGCTTCAAGCCGTTTATTGTCCATGCCAGGCCTTTGCCATGCTAAGCATGCGAATCGTCTTCACCCTAACTGGTGACGGACGGGGCCATGCTCAGCGTCGCTTCAGGCTGTCTGTAAGCCAGCTCCAAGCCCTTTCAGACTCTCTATGGCCGGACGACCCTCGAATTGTCCAAAAAATCCAGTTCGCCACCGTTTTGCCACCGATAGGCTGGAGCTGCGCGCTGATAAGGCGAATCAGAAATTTTGAATCGCGAAGCCGGGTTGCATAGCTCAGTTGGTTAGAGCGTCGTGCTAATAACACGAAGGCCGAGAGTTCGAGCCTCTCTGTGACCATCTTTTTTGCGCCCCACTAGCACGTGAACCCACAAATCTGGCGTCCGGGAGTTCCCGGATGCGGCTGCATCGAGCGATCTGCGACCGGGATGGCCCGGCGCGCCGGGGCTTGACGAATTTTTTCGCCTGCTTTTCCCCGGACGCACGCACCGCTTTGCCTTGAATGAAACATAAACAGTCATTGGCGGCCGTGACACGACAGGCAAACAGACCGACAACCACCCCAGGCCGACACTCCAGTCCCCTGACGCCAATCCCTCCCGGCAGCGCCCTCAGTCCCTCCTTTTTATGGGTCCTATCCGTCCCTGGACGCCCATCGGGCCCTCTCACACTCTCTCCCTGCCATGAGCTTCAAGTTCAACTGGGCGTCCTTCTGCGAAGGCGACTTCTACGAGCGGGCCAAGGTCCTGCTCACCGACGCCCTCAACAAGGGCACGAAACCGCCCATCATTGTCGACCGCATCGAGGTCCAGGACCTCAACCTCGGCGCCGTGGCACCCCAGCTCGAAATCCTCGAGATAGGAGACCTCGGCCAGGACCGCTTTCGCGGCATTTTCAAGCTCAACTACACAGGCGACGCCAGCATCACGCTGGCCACAAAAGTCCAGGCAAACCCTCTCAACGTCTACTACCACGTCTCCGGCCTCGCCGGTGAACAGCCAAAAGCCGGCTCTCGCATCGGAAGCTTCACGACACCAGACTTTGCCGGCGCGTCGCAGTCGCTGCCCATGCCTATCCACCTCTCGCTGTCGGAGATCTCCCTTTCCGGCATCATAATTCTGGTTTTCTCAAAGGCAAAGGGCCTGACTCTGGTATTCCGCAACGATCCACTGGAGAGCATCAAGGTCAGCTCCACTTTCGACAAGGTGCCCATAATCGCCCGATTTCTTCAGGTCCAGATCGAGAACCAGATCCGGGGTCTGTTTCGCAACGAGCTGCCTGCCATGCTGCACAAGCTCAGCCAGCGGTGGACCCCGCACGGCTGTGTCGTTGAGCCCATGGCAGAGGAGTCCAAGGACGGTGCAGGTCCCGTGCGAATTTCGTGGGCAGACATCTTCGACCTCGAGTCGTCGGGCCTCCCGCCAAAGAGCCTCATCAAGATCCAGGCGCTCTGTGCGTCCCAGCGCACGCTCAACCTCTTCACCCCGGGTATTCCTGAGGTTGTCTACAGAAGCAACCTCGAGAGTCTGGCGCGTCAGGCGTCGCCCACCCGCGTCATGAATTTCGACCTCGACGACCCGCACGAGATCGTTCGCGTGCAGTCGCGTACCTACAGTCGCTCCGCGCACGGTAAGCAGCCCAAGCGTCGGGTCATTGGTCTGCGCCGCAAGCTCTCGCAAACCGTCTCTGCTGAAGCTCCTCTTGAATCACCGACAAAGCCGCGACCCCAGCTGTCGATGGAGTCTTTGAAGAGTGTCGAGGCGCTGCAAGAGACTCGCGACTCCAGTGACAGCGAGACCGAGGTGTGGGAGGACGCAGTAGAGAGCCTCGCCGAGGAGAGGTCGCGGGCAGAGCCTGCACCGAGTCCGGCGCCCATGAGCAATCTAAAAAGGGATCTGCTGGCAGCATTGGAGCAGCCCTTGGCTGTTTTGGTGCCACCTTCGACCTTGCCTGCTCCCCGCAGTGAGAAACGGCATTTCCCCCAGGAGTTCAAGTTTTTCTTCCAATCCAACCTGACCCACGAGGAGGGACCCCCTCCCTACGTGGCTTAGGTTCTGTATATATTGTTACGAATGAGATGAGATAGCATGTTAGTATTGTTACAACTCCAGTGCCTTCTGGGCCATTTTCAGAGCACCCTCCTTGGTTTTGTTGCCACCGATGAAGCCCGCGGCGTGGACAAACACACAGTCAGGGATACCTGTGAGCTGAGAGAGCTCGTCATCGCGCACGCCGCGCCATTTCTCAGGCAGCGGACGGCGGGAAGTAAACGATCCAACGTCTTCGGGTACGGCTTGGATGCGCCAGCCCTTGCCATCTGAATACAGAACATACAGAGCGTCACCATCAGCAGCTTCAGCCTCAATCTCGTACAGATGTTCCTTCCAGGGGACGAATTTCTCGAGGACGACGATGCGACCCTCGGAGTCATAGGCCTTTCGCTTGTCGAAAGCCTCTTTGACCATGTCTTTGGCCGGAAGCCAGCCATTGCCGTAGGAGGCCACCACGTTACGGAACGCCGAGCCCATCAATGCAGATGCCATGGCAAAGCGCCGGTCCAGCTCCGCGTCAGAGTTATCCTCAGTCCATAGCGGATTCAGATGGGACACCTGTGACGCCAGGGTGACGTTATACGTCTTGTATTGTGGCTTGACGTCCGCAGGGTAGGCAGAGATGCCATTGTCGTTAGCATCCACAGCCTCGATGAACTCGCCATAGATCTTGGGATGCAGCACGTCCTTGACTGATGAAGACTCGGGATCCAGGTTGCAGATCAGGCCAATGACTTCCTTGCCGTAGTGCTTGTAGATCAGGCCAGCAGACGAGAGCTTGGTATCGAACCCGCCGCCAAAGTTCTCCTCGAAACCTCGCTGATGGTGATCGTAGCGGTTGGCGTCCGGGTCGTACACGCCGCCAACGTCAACCACTATGTCGCACTGTGCTAGGACCTCTGGGTCGCGAGACCGCACGACCTCGGCGTCCTGGAAACGCGGCAGGAGCCGCAGCATGAACACGGCGAGACATTCGTCTGCGTGAAACGTGCCACTATGTGTGCCAATCCGCGCCACCATCTTTTGCTTCTTCTCGGTGTGCATGGGAAGAGATGAAGAGGGACGTAGAGGAGAAGCGCTCCAAGGATGGGCAAAAAAACGGAAAATACACGAGTAATACGGCTTCAGCAGTTATCCAGTACGTGTATGGCAGCTAGGTAACGCTACATCTACGCAACACGCTCTGTTTCGCGAGGACTACATTTGTTCGACGGAAACATTTTTTCGCAGCACGTGACCGCTTCATCCACGTGACGTTGTCCACGTGATAGCCAGCGCCACACGTTTGCCACCCGGACGCCATAACACATATTTTACACTCTACTCACCATCCTCGTCGTCGCTGTCGCTTGGTGCGTCCGCGAAGATTACCTTTTCCATCAGCTTGAGCGTCGCCCGTAGCGGCAGGCCCACGACGTTGGAGTAGTCGCCACGCACTCCCTTGACCAGCAGCGCGCCCATGCCCTGTATCTTGTAGCCGCCGGCGGCGTCCTTGGCCTCGCCGGAGCGGACGTAGGCCATGAGGAACTCGTCGCTAACGTCGCGATCAAACTCAACCAGCGTCTCCTCGAGCGTCGTTTCGAGGCTGTAGCCTGGGTGCATGGGGGTGTTTTCGAGCGGAGCGATGCACGCCACCGCGGTGTAGACGCGATGTGGGAGGCGCGAGTCCCGCAAATGCCGGAGCATCTGGTACTGATGCGCCTCGCCCTGTGGCTTTTCCAGGACGGCGTCTCCCGCCACAATCACCGTGTCGGCAGCGACTACCAGGGTTGGCGGCACTAGTGCGTCCGCCTCTCGCTCGTAGACCGCCAGCGCCTTGCGCGTCGCCGTCTCCGTGACATACTCGAACGGCGAAAGCTTTGATTTGTCCAGGTTCTCCTCGAACCGGCTCGGAACCACATCGACGTCGCGGATGCCAATCTGCCGGAGCAGCTCGAGCCGCCGGGGCGACTCGGATGCCAGCACGACCCTGCCCTTGTTGAGGCGGTCAAACACGGGGAGGTCCATCGCGTTGTCAGACCGTCACGTGACACAGGCACGTGAAGTTATTCCGCATCACGTGACGGTCCCTCGCGCATTTTTGCCGTCCTGTCCCTAACCCTAGCTCGTCCCCACCGTCACCTAACCCTAGCTGCTGACCACGTGACGGTCCCTCGGCGGATTTTTGCCGCCGCCGTCCCCTAACCCTAGCAGCTGACCCCCCCGAAAACGGTCAGTCACGTGACCGGGTGTCACGAGGCTAAATTTCAGATCGCATCCCAACACTTGACGACACCCTCCAAGGACCCCCTAACAATGCCCGCGCTGGTCAGATATGCCGTGAAGCGCGGGTGCCGACGGTGCTACTCCGCGGGCCGGACCCAGCACCCGTTTTTCCGCGTGGACGAGATGGCCGTGCTCGCGTCGATCCTCCAGGTCCCCGACGGCTCGGCACGGAGCCCTCGCTCGCCCGTCATCGACGCTGCGGGCCCGGCCTCGCTTCTCACCGGCCCGTCCGAGCGTATGGGCGAGGACCCGGCGCAGTGGCGCCACCGTGTCGACCTCCAGGCGCTCACCAAGGCGGCAAAGCGCGGCGTCTCGCTCAAGACTATATCGACCAACGCCCAGCGGTTCCTCGGCCCGAAGCGCGACCAGTGGCAGCTTACCGTCGGCGACCGTGCGCGACTGCTGAAGCGGCTCCGCCCCGGCGGTGAGCTGGCAGCGGCGGCGGCCACGACTGAGGTCGTGACCACGTCTGGACCTCTTGATCTCAACGAGGCATGCCATGCCCTGATCCACAGCACAGAGGACGCTGTGGGCCTCATGGCGCTGTTCCGAACCCTGACGGAGCACTGGAGGGCGGCTAAACCAGCGTCGCTCATCGTGCTCAATCAGTACCGCCACCTCTTGGCGCGAGCGGCTATTTTGTGCCCCGAGTCTAAGTTTGAACCGGCTGCGGGCGGTGCTACCACGGCGCTATACGGCGTGCCGGATCTCGAGGCAGTGCGGGAAGCCAGAAACTATGTCGAGACTGCACTTGGAAACACCAACCCGGCCATCCAAGAGCCCTTCTTCAGGCTATTCGCGCAGAGTGGGCCGCTGGAGGATGCTCGCGACATGCTGGTTGCGCAGCTTCAATCTGGATTCGTGTTCCCGCCCGAGGCGTTGAACGCCTTCTTTGGTTCCCTGGATCGCTACTACGACGCTGTGAAAGCAGCAAACTTCGACAACCGCGATCCCAACTTTATCCCTCAGCAGGTGGCAAGGTCCATTTCGGGGCTGGACAGGCTCCTGTGCACTGGTCAGCACTTTACTCCGGCCGTGGCAAAGTTTCTTCTGACACACGCAGCGGCAACGCTGGAGGACATCTACAGCATACTGTCGTCGGCAGAGCAGCGTGGGGAGGAGTGCGTCGTGGCATGCCAACCAGAGATGGTGGAGGCCGTGGTGCGCTGCGCCCTCAACGAGGCTGAGGGCAACCGTGCTTTTGCGGTTGGACAGATGTTTGGGCTATTGGCTGGATTCAAGCACCCTTCTGCTGAGGCCCTGGATCGAGCAATCTTGGTGTGTGGCGTCCACGGTGCGACAGCTGGCTTGCAAAAGGCGCTC
Organism: [Candida] tunisiensis; assembly: GCA_030407195.1. NCBI lineage: Eukaryota > Fungi > Ascomycota > Dipodascomycetes > Dipodascales > [Candida] tunisiensis. Next base: position 12,005 of record JANJPH010000249.1, read on the forward strand.
GCGATGCGTCTCGGCGCCGAGGGCAAACCCATGGATCAACGTGTCCTGAGACACCTTGCCGACCAGTTTCCTCTCGTGAACAAAGGCGTGGCACTGGCCCGTCGCACGTCTGGGGGCGGCGTCCCAAGTGACGAGCTGGCTCGTCAGGCACATGCTCTGGAAGACATGCGACAGCATATCTCAGCCCCGTCGACCCTTCTGCGGTATGTTGGCGCATTGGGCCGCTGCCGCCGGACTGATCTCCTTGACGCCGAATGGTGGCGCATCTCTCCAGCCTTTGGCGTGGAGGGGCCCCCACTGAAGGCCATAGCTGGTGCGGTTGATCGATCCGAGGAGGCAGTTGTCGAAGCTGAAGTCTCGGCCCCCCGCGAGCTGCCACCTTCTGATCTGGTGCTGGCGCTCCTGGCGGCATACCGACAGGCGGGGTCAAGCGATCGTGCCCGGGAGACGCTGGAGCAAGTGCTGAACGGCGCGCCTCCAGGGTATGCCGTGAGCGCGCTGAAGTGTGTCTTCCGTCATGAGGTGCTCCCGCTGCCGGACGCAGTGGTGCTCGTGGCAGGGTGGCTGATGCAGCGCCCCGAGGCGTCTCGGTGGACAGACACCGATATCCAGACCGTCTTCTCTGAGATCACGCAACTTGTGACGGCTGAACAAATGACTGGACACCGTCGCGTGACAGAGGTTTCGCGACTCATCGCCGACACAGTCACCAGCATCAAGACGGCGGCAGACTCTGACATGGCTCTCAAGAATCTGGCCGACGTGTTACGAACTTACGCATAGACATTAGAACAGTGTACCACTACTATACAGGATAAATACTAACGATAAAGAAGGAATTTGTCATTGGCTCATGGTCCCGGGGGCTTGCCCAGAGCGCCCGTTGCGCCATACGGCCCTGCGTCTCCGCCCATGAGCGATGCTGGTGGTAGCACGTCGCGTGGCGCGAGATTCCGTGGCTTCTTTTTGGTCCTGGGGCCACCGCCGGGAATGGCAAAGTCAGGGTTCGTGCTGAGCATGAGATCAGTCCGTTCTGCTGCGCGGTGGCGCGAAGCTGAGCTTGGAATGTCGCCCGACTGCGCGTAGTATCTCGGGTTGACGCCCCGCTGGCTGACACTCGTGAAATGCGAGCTCACAGAGCCGGCAGGCGACGGAGGCGGCGGTTCCCGGCTCATGGCTGGGTCGGCGCCGTCGTAGCCCTCCATGTGAGCGCCCTGGAAGCCACCAGGAGGGCCTGGCGGCTCAAGACCACCGCCGCCCTGGCCGGGCGGACCCTGACCGGGCGGACCCCGGCGCGGCCCTCGTTGTTGCCACTGGCGTCGAACGGGCACGTACTCGGCCTGGTCCTGAGGAACGCCACCAGCATCAGCGTAAGCCGGGTCTGCTGGTTCGGGCGCCCTGTCGTCACGCAATGGGAACTCTCCAGTAGGGACAGCCCCTCGTGCCTGCTGCTGCTCGACCCCCTGCTCATAGCCGGGTTCTGGATAGGCCTGGTTGTACTCGTCATACTGAGGCTCGGCCATGGGATCTCGGAGCTCCTGCTGCGGTGTCCGCCGGGGCCTGCCGGCGCCGGCCGCTGCTGCTCCGGCCATCGCAGCACCAGCCCCCATGCCGGCCTCGCCAACGGGCCGACGCCGGCTGCGGTAGGGGCGCTCGTCAGCAGGCTGTTGCTCGGGGTAGCCGTCGGCGTAGCCATTGTACGGACCGCCTTGACCCTCGGGATAGTCAGCCATGCCCACTGGCACCCTCTCGCGGCGCCGCTGGCCCCGAGGTCGCCTCTGGCCGGCAGCGGCGCCCGCTACAGCACCAGCAGCAGCAGCACCAGCGGGGACGCCCGCGCCTGGCGGGCCGCCGGGGCCGCCAACTGGCTCGGTATACCCGGGCTGCTCTGCGTAGGGATTCGGCTGTTCGTAGGGGTTGCCAGGCGATGGAGCGTTCGGATCGCGCATCCTCGGGATGGGGACGACGTTGGGGCCGTACGCCGTGGGGGCATCAGTGTCTCCAACGCCTGTGCCGGCGACTGGAATGGCGGCGCCGGGCGCTGGTGTGCCGCCCATGGGAGTGCCGGCACTGGGCGTGGTGCCTGGCGCACCGGGCTGGCGCGGCCGTCTCTGACGCTGATGGTGTGCGTAGGCGGCGCCGGCGCCGGCCGCTCCTGCTGCGCCAGCGAGTGCTGCGCCACCGTGGTGGCGTCGCTGGCGCTCGTAGGGCTGGCGGTACTCGCGCGACGGGGAAGGGGTGCCTTCAGCGGCGTAGTTCGTGGGCCGGCGGCCCCGATAGCCGCCGGCGCCGGCCATGTCTCCTGGGGTGCTGTAGGGCGACGACTCGGGGTTGGTGTCGTAGTTGTCGCGTGTGAGGGGCACGCGGTCGTCCTGGTCGTATCCGGGGAGCGGTGGCACGGCGCCCACCGCCTGGTCTCGCTGGGGGTTGGAGTCGGTGGCGGTGGCCACGGAGAAGGTGGGGGTCTTGTTGGTCGAGTCAGAGACGGCAACGCCGCCCGGGCCAGCCGCTGGAGGGAAGGCCTGGAGCTCCGAGTTCCAGTCCATGCGCTTGCGCATGGCCTTCTGGCTCGAGAGGGTGCGACGGATGATGCAGAGGATGCCGCCCGAGATGGCGATCAGGACGGTGCTGGCGAGGACGATCCAGCCGCCCCAGTTGAGGTGCTTGGTGAAGAGCAGGATGTCGACGAGGAAGGCCAGCAGGGACATGATGAAGGTGGGGAGCACAAACAGGAGGACCCAGAAGAGGTAGCGAGAGCTCTGGGACGGGCCGTGGACGTGGGCGAGCAGGCTGAGGCACAGGAGGATGAAGGTCAGGCCGCAGGCTATGACGTGGACGATGAGCAGGTTGGAGAGCGAGTGGCGGGCCTCGGACGGGAGGGTGAAGCCGTTGGTGCCGGTGATGTTGTAGCCGATGCGGATGTCGGAGCAGGTGTCGCCCTGGCAGAAGCCAAACACGCCGTACTTGTAGTCGCGGTAGGACGCCAGGGTGATGGCGCGTGTGATGGGCACCGAGAGGACGGCCACGAGCTCGAGCCCGAACGCGACGGCCAGGATGGCCGACAGCGGCGTCGCCGGCTTCATCCGCACCCCCATTTGAGTCTCGAGTGCGTGGTGTTGTAGGTTGTGTCAGTGGACGTTTCCCCCTTCTGCCCAGTGCAGGCACAGCCTTGCCAATGCGTGCAAAACAAATAAAGCCGTGCGCGTGAGGGGGGGAGGGGGAGGCAGCAAGCGAGTGTGGGGGGCGGCGGCGCCGGCTGGCGCACCGGTGACACTCTTTTCCGCCCGCTGGCCTCGCAGCCTCGCGGCCTGCGCCGGGCCCGTGCCTCCGGGCACCGCGCCCGTGGCCCCGCGTAGCCAGCTGTGGGCCACACACGCCAAATGCAGGTCGATCCCCACACGGTTTGAGGGTTTCAACATCTTCGTGTTCGTGGCACTGAACGTAATCTTCGCTGCTACCATGTACGAGGCACCAGCTTGGAA